>VOQJ01031439.1:5401-23213 GCA_015052665.1 Apistogramma diplotaenia
TGTGGAAATATTTGAAGAAAAAAAAAAAAACAGTCGATGAACACACAGCCTCGAGTATAATGCATTCATCTAAAGTGGTACACAGCACCTCGATTTTAAATTTTTATACGTGGGTGTATGCAGGCTCATGTGTTTGAATATTTATGTAAATATCATGTTTTTGTAGTCCTCGGGCCCCAGATTGCTTTCTCAAGCCAGAGCGAGATTTCTGTTATCACATGATCTCACCAACAAGCCCAGCCCAGAGCAGCTTCTCAGAAAGGCTTTACGTCCAATATGAAACGCGCAAAAACCCTATGGTCAAAAAAATAAGTTGTCAAAACACTATATTCACACAGCAATTTTCCTCTCCGGTGAGGCCAGGGGGAGATGTTTACCTTGGGAGAGCGATATCATTATTATAATCACGCGTGTCTTTATTTGGAATACATATATATTCCCACCACGATGACCAACCTTGGAAGAGAACATAAAAGTCAATAGAGGAGAAAATTGTATGGGTAACACTAGTGGGACTTGACACCATAGGTCCTTCACGAGGGTGCACGACGTGCGCATCGACAATCAGGCATTTAGCATTTTTCTTTGATGATGATGCCACATGCAGAGGCGTGTTTGCTCTGTGAAGGGCTACTAGTGCAAGGCCACAGAGAGGCAATCAGAGAGAGGGAAGATGCACGCGAGACATCAAAAACCGGCCTCGGGATGCATTTGTCACGTCGTATAAAATTGTGACATTTTGAAAGAGACGCACTGTAACAATTTTAGAAAAATCAACAAGTTGTTCATTTATCACTAACGTGCCAATTATTATTTTCAACTGATTGTTTCGGCCACTAAATGACAGAAAACTGTGAGAAATGACCCAGAGCCACGAATCTTATTTGTCCTATCAAAAGAATTAATCAAAACTAATTAGTCAGTTTCAATTAGTTACCTTATAATTGGCTAATCTTCTCAGAAGTAACATTAACTGCGGTATATACAGTCCTTATGAGAAAGGGATACGACTATGCCCCAAATACGCCTCCTCTGTTCCGAAAGAGAAAATCTGCAACTGATTGAACCCGGGGATTGTGTTACAGGTAGTTTACTCCTGAATCCCGCTTCCACGTGCAAACGTGTGCACCCCGACCAACCTTTCCTGCCCTCGCCCTCCCCGTCGAGTCAAATATGGAACTTGACCCTTTCTGAATTCTGAAGCCGAACTGAAGATAACTTTGGCAGAGGCAAAGCGGGCGAGGCGTGTTTCCAATAAACTCACCTCTTTAACTACGTGTGTGTGGCGTGCCGGTGCTCGTGAATGCACGCGCGCGCTGTGTTTATGTGAAATTCAACTGTGTGTGTCTCGCCGCATGCGTGCCCGCGTCTTTACACAGGTCCACTCGACCACATGTTTATTTGTACATGTACATTATGACTGCTTTTCGGATGTGGGTTTGTGTGTGTGTGTGTGTTTGCACGGGTGTGCGAACATTCAGCGAGCATGTGTGTGGCAGCGGCGGGGGGGGAGTTCTGGAGTGTTGCAGCACCCAAGGCGCCAAGGACATGGCTTGACAGGTGTGTGTGAAGGAACCTAGTGGTCTGCAGAACAGCAGCGGGCGGCAGCACAATGTGCCCATTCAGGCCTGGAAGGAGACAACCGAGATATCACAGGACCCCTGTGAGGTGGGGGTGGTCATCCAGGGGCACGCCAACCTTTCACTCCGACTACAAAGAAAGACATACTGGCATGGGCACAGTAATGGGCTGTGTGACCTCATGCTGGGAAGCTGTCTACTGATATGTGACAGATTGAGGTTGTCTACAGTTTCTACCGAAGACAGATTCTGTGACGATAACTTTGACTCTTCGAGCTAAAAGCTGGGCTTAATATGGGCCAACAGGTCTTCCTGTGTGGCTGATTAAAGTGAACAGATGATCCTCGTCTTTTTTGTGTTACAATGTTGCACTAACACAAATAAAATATAATAAGAGCACCACCGAGCAGGGTAAAATACAGCTGTCACACTGTATCGACCCTGTTTGTTCTCACATAAAAAACAAATATTTAATAATTATGTAACCTTGACCTTTGACCTTGACCTCCAAAACTTGATCTCTGCACATCATCTTAACATGGCAGACTAGTAAAGTGAAATGTTAGTAACGGTGACCTTGATCTTAACCCCAGTGACCCCATATACAGTACAATCCCAGCCTTGCTGGTCATAAGCTAGCTTCCCGTGGAGTTTGGTTAGTTAAGGCCAGACGGTTCCCAAGTTACTGAGCAGACACTTCAATAGACGCCGCCTGCCATGGGTGTTCAATTGCAGTTTGTGGGGCATGAACTTTTTTCAGCTTCTAAAGTGGTGGTAAAAAAAAAAAAGCATCAGAGAACACCTGAACTGAGCGGTTGTGCAAAGTTCCCGATGGAAATGAGCACAGCAGGTCCTTTAAGAATGGCTGAGGACTTACAAAGACTGCTTGTTTGTGACGCTGCATTTCAGACTGAGTTTTGTGATGTCCCCTACAGAGCAGGCTGGGTCTTTTATTTTGGAAATTGCCTGCACTCGCTTAATGCTTAATGCTTTTTCCTCTGACTTCCTGCCCTCCTTGCTGCTCTGTGTACCTTTACATGGCGTCCATCAACAGTAGACTATGTTAAAACAGCCACTTCTGGGACCGTTCTGAAACAGAACTCCTCACATGTGGTGGATTTGAGTGGGCACGATCAGCTCCAAAAATCACGTCAGCGCCAAAATGCACTCAGTGTTTTCTTGGGGTTACAAAAAATAGACCAAGATTGGTAACTTCTAACTCTGAAGAACGAATAAACGAGGAGTCGAACGCCACATCATAATTCAGCGCCAAACCCTAAACTCTAATTTACGCCGTCAGTTATTCTTCAAAACATTTCAACAACTAATGTAAGTGGTTTGACTCATTTCCAACTTGGCGCTCACTCCTTATTTACAAGGATGAACAAAGTGACAGCACAATGCACACCAACGCACACACGTACACAGACAGATCAAAGCAACTCGCATGACAAACCACTGCGAATACACAAGCTAATGGGACAATGTGACAGAAATGGGCACCGCGTGGAAGAATTGCAAGACAGTGTGGTCCATAAGTCTTTAACGCACATCTGACAAGAGCTTTTAAAACACACACATATGCACACGCGCACACACACAATGCCACCAGCACTGCTATCCATGCAGAAAATTGGACAGCCATCCTTCAGCTCCGACATAAATCTGTGGGGTGGCAAAACGCATCGGAGAGCAATATAGCATAGAACGAGTCTCTGCTGAATCCAAAAAAGTAATTGAATCGAGGATGAATATAGACGGGGTGGGATGAGAGCTGACGGAAAACACGTCTTACGAATTTGATGCTCGGCAACACAGCGTTTGCAGGGAAGATGCAGGAAGGATGCTGTGAAGGGATAAAACAGCAAATTATCACAGTAACCCGAAGAAACCTGGAAATTTGAAATGCTTTTGTTGTATGCGTTTTATGTCCTTGATGCAAGGCTAGAAGCCTCGACTCCCGATCCACACCTCTTCCATAAGAATTCCTCTGGTGTATCCAGCTGCACAAAATATCCGCTATCAGCCGATAACCTTAACCTAGATACATTGCTGCCAGATACTACACGGCAAAGGTCTCTTCTGCTGCAACTTCCGAGTCCCAAGGCTTACTGCCAACTAAATCACATTTGTAGGGTCATATTAAACATGTAGCCCAGAGGGGAGAAAAAAAGCACAGCAAATAATGACGGACATTTTTCTATTACTGAAAGAATGCATTGCATTTTTCCATGCAAGTGGCTTCTGTGGTAGCATGTAGCAACAGACTGTTTCATATCACTATACAAGCTGCAGAAACAGGTTTAATTTTTCCTCCAGCACAGGAGGAGATAAGCCCCAAGTTCTCATCAGGCTACCTGCAAGGACCAAATGTGACTGGACTGACTGGAATGAAGAAAAACCAGTATCTAGTCTGGGCCTCAATGAAAGAAAAAAAGTTTTAGCTAGAAGGCAGGGCAGCATGGATGCCCTATCATATGTGTATTTTCTCTATGCAGTATTGAACACCACAGGAATAACCTTTACAATACGCTCTAAAAGTGTCTTTACCCACAATAAAAAAAAATCCCATACCAGACTGTCACTGAAAAGAAACCAGAAAATATCATGGAGTGCAACAATGTGTTCAGTCTCAGACTGAAAGAGATACTGAAGGCACACTGATGTAAAACCTGATCATTGAGGCAGTTAGCATATTTGCCTGCCCTTTACAAGCACAAAAAAAAAAGCAGAGATTGCATCTTGTTTATCCAAATATATTCAGAATTACACAATTTTTCATAATGCCAGCATTCAGTGCCAGAGTAGAAGAAAGTGTATAGCTGCTGGGTGGCCGGCGGCCGTGTAGAATATAAGACTTTATCATGTAAGACCACAATTCACCTCCAGCCACAGGCCTGCGATTTCCTTTTCATTAACCGTAATCCTCCTTAAACCACGGCTGTGTGGTTTAATTGCCTTGCCCCAACTGCATTCCGGCATAACCTTAACCAAAGTATTCATTCTTAATGATAGTTCATTTGCCATAACCACAATCCTTCCCCTAACACGAAACACGCGATAGCTGCCAGGTGCAAGGTTAACCAAAATAAATAAATAAATGTTGAAATTAAAATGCTTAAAAAAATCATTCAAATAGCTCTGCATAATTATCCAAGCTCATCTTTCTTGACAATCAAACTTTGGTAGAGCTTGTTAAACTCCACGGTGTGTGTAAATGTCAGATTAGCAGGTTTTGTTCTTCCATTTCTTACGATAACGTAAATGTTTTTGTACAGTGTAGTGAATATAGAATAACGGCACCTGTGGGGTTCAGATTTGTTTCCTATAATCCTTTCACTAAATGTTCTGCTCAGAGCCCAACCAACATATGACTTTAAAGCTTGATACTTACACCAATATTTAGTGATTTAAAAATCCAATATCTGACATTTTTTCTTTTCAAGCACATGAAACATACGGAAAAACTATGCAATGTCAACACTCATAACACATCGGAACTGTGTTTCTTCCCATTGCTTCTTTACTTTTTACATTTTCATTTATTGGCCACCAAACGAAAATTACTTGCCAGTACTGGTATATTGCTAGTATCGGCTTATGATATTGGTCAGGCGCTAGTTCTGCTGTCAACAAATACTTGCAAAACTTGCAGCCTTTACCTTGATAGCTCCTTTTTTACACAGTTTGTATTATGTCTGATTAATTTTCTGGAGAATTCAACAGCAAGTGGCCAGTTGGGCTTATGAATCCCACCTCCTCGCTCTGCCCCAGCGGCACCCTCACCTAAAGAGAGCCTATCTTCTGTTGTGTGCTAAATGTGAGAAAGAATTGTGGGGAAAAAGGTTATCGCTATGCATCTGTTTTAGTGTTTTAGCTTCTCTTATATTATTGTTAACCAGAGAAAATATGGGATACGTTCCCAAAGCATTAAAGTGCTACCTCTGACCTGTTCTTTGACCTCTTTTTTTCCAGTAATGGTTTGACATGCTGTTTTTATTAAGTCCTCCAGGAATTAGCTCGGGCACTAGATGACATTTTAACTGGGCGTGATAACTCTTTCCATCTATGCAACTGAGGTAACTGGATAGCAAGGCACCAAACTGCAACGCTTTCCACAGGTCTCAGAAACTGTTGACTGTCAGCATCTTTCCCAGTTTCAGTTACAGGGGTTATTTATAGGTCGCGAATGAGATTTTAGAACAAGGCTTGTAGGTCGTAAGATTGGTTCAGCATATTTTGAATTCCATTAAAATTGTATATGAAAACAAACTGCCGGTGCATGGTAACAGACACAACGAGACAGATGGCTGCCAGAGTGGGGTTTCTTATGCATGACGAATTGCCGCATCTGTTGGTGTGACTGTGCAAAGCTCGCGGTCAGGAAAAGTTCTCAAGAAAACAGGAGGAAGCATCATTTGAAAACAAGCAAACAAAAGATAGATTTGTCATCCGCTTGCGAAGTAAAAGATCTTTTTATAGACCAGAGTCGTCCACCGTACCCGAGGTGGACAGGAATCCTGCGGGAACCTGAGGGCAATCAAGGTGGCAGCCGCTCTCCAGATTCCCAGGTGAGGTGACATTCTGCCAAAATAAAGGCTTAAAATCACGAGACACCGTGTCTAAAATGGGCACGAATCCTCGGGGTAAACTTGTAAAAAGAACTCAAGGGATCCATCCACAAGCTTTGTCACACTTGCCGTCAGAGTCACAAAAATCCGTATGAACGGTCGGCCAAAGTCTGTCAGATGTCAAAACGGATCACAGGAAACATCAAAACTCTATCAAGATAAAGTGCTCGTGTGGCATCTGTCCAGACCTGAGTTCCTTTTCAATTCAGTAAGATTTCCTAATTGGATAAAAAGCATAGTTTGTGCATGCTCTTATTGTATTTAAAAAGAAAAGAAAAAGATAAAGAAAAAAAAAAGGAGAAAAAAAGTGGAAAACTCATACACATGGCCCACCTTGTTTGCCTGCAGTGCAGCGATAGCAAAGGTTACAATTGTCTCTGCCTCTCTCAGAGGCGTCTGGAGATGCAGAGGAAAATCGATGCACAAAAAGCACTTCATTCCAACTCAGTTTCAGCCTTTACTGCCAGTATAATTAAAAGTGGCTTCTATGGACTTTCCAATCCAAAGTTCTCCATCAGCTGGCTGTAGCCTGCTCCAAGTCATCAGCACTAAATTCAGGGGGAAAGGCTTCCCACAGGAATGTCATGACATCATGTATGAAGGACCCGTGTTGACTGTTATCAGCCAGCTACTCTGTGACTGGATAAGATGCGTTCAACGGCAGCAAGAAATGGAAGGCCAAGTGCTTAGAGCTTCCTGTTTTACTGTTGTATAATCATAATGTAATACAATTAAACACTAAGAAATTGTGACTTCAGAAACTGATATTAAAAAACCCCCAGAGCTAAAGCCTCGTTTGTCCTGTTTAATTTCTACCAGAGCGACATGGAAAGTGTGAATCATTTCTACACGCTCTTCCGGAAAACTGCAGCGTCCAAAACTGATAACACCAGCTGAGAGACAGAAATTACCAAATTACCTGTGTGTCACGGCGGCATCCAAGCTGCTGGACCAATTATTTCTGCTCTGCTGCAATTGCAAAGGCCTCTCCAGCTGTGTTTGACACAAAGCTGGCTTAGGGAGGCTTACTACTGACCAAAAACATAAACAAGATTACAGGAGCCTAACCTTTCAGAGCGCTCATGAGTGACAACACAACTCCTGCTAAATGGACCTTTGGTCTGGTGCTGTCAAAAGGGGTGGATTGCCTCTTCACCACAAAAAAAAAAGAAGAAAAAACAAAAGCGCTTCGGCATTGAACAGTCAAACGACGAGGTGATCCTCGTCTATACTGATCAATAATGGGCTGTTCATTAGTAGAAACTGCACAGCACACAGAAATATTAGAAAAAGACGACAGCAGGTGCAATAAAACAGGATTACAGATGACTGCCTCGCTCCAGCATTCCACTGATTACTTCCAAAGCAATAACTACTACCTTATTAATCATTAAGGGCAGGAATTCCACAAAGGGTTGACCTCCAGTGACCCGAGTTAACGCATTGTCTTGTGGCATGCTGCAGTTTCATATTTTCCCAAGCAGAACTAGCATGCTACCGTGTTAAGCTATTTGCTCCATGTCAACCTTTTAGCTGCATTTATTATGTATGAGAGGGTTAAAAGGGGTCCATGAGAAGATTATAAAAGCTTAACATTTTGATGAGATTAATCTAGCTATCAATCTTTGCATGCATAGAGTAGTGAACCAATTATGATGTGGAAGTCGGTGAACAAATAACATTTATATCTCTGTGGCTCTATGTTATGAACTGCTTGAACGTATTAATTGGAAGAAGAATTATTCCTCTACCATCCACCCTTAGAAAAATTTATATCATAAAGCATGTCAAGTGTTCTCGCGAAGAGCAGGAGCAGAGAGGACCGGGGTGCCGCAACACACGCTGTCAGAAGATGGAGAGTCACTGTGGAGAGCAGGAAGGGGAGTGGATGTCATTTGCCTGGAGAGGCCGATCTGACATCTCAACTCCCACTGTCTGTCAGTCTGCTTTCCCAGTGATGTATGGATGTTATATGGCACCACTCACCCAGCAGAACCAGTCAATACTACCATGCCGAGGAATGTTAGAGCATGAGACAATGGGAGCCTGTGACCCTTGTTATGGAATGACAAACCTCCGAAAGAGTGGGGGTGTGGGTCTGAGCTTACAAAGGGGGAGGGGAGCGGGGGGCTGTTTTATCATTCGATATCACATAGTCTGCAGTTCTGTGGTGGCATTTGAAAAATTGCACAGCAGAAAAACAGCTTTACGGACGCCATCTGTGGCTACATTTAGGTTGGTTTCCTGGCAATAATCCAATGTATATTTTAAATACAAAAATAATACAAATCAAACATCGCCAGATGAAAAGAGAAAAAAAAAACCTACTGGGCTCATTTTCTTTATTGCTTTTGGTATTTCTGTCATATCAGCCTCCATCAGGACAGAAACAGGCTTTAAATACACTACATTACAAAGTATTACAAAAAGACTGAATTACAACATTTTTTTATTAATCTATGTGCACAATCTGAGGTATTATATCCCAAAGAAGAAATTAATTCAAGAAGAAAACAGTTTATTCTGTGTTTTCACTCTAGCAGCTTTTAGCTCACATTTCTGCTTGGAATTATTAGACGAAAATGCTCTAAAATTAGCAGAAAGAGACACGACGTACCAATTTCTGAACTCATCCCGCTCACTGCCTATCAGGACCGCAAGCGTGTGTTTACTGTTAACTGAGCAAATTCTGCAGGCTGCATAAAACGCCCAATCCAGCCCTAGGAACCGAATGTGACGTCTCCGCGTGTGCAGACGACAGGCAAAACCCCCGTTTTCCAGCTCCCAGCCCACGGGGGGGAGGGGGGGCTCTGTTCCTGCCTGCACGCCAGTGCCGTTATCTGCTGCTTATTATTTGGCTGAATGAGCCGGAGCGAGGCTCATGGGGCTCGCTTCTGACATAATGACTGATTACAGTCTTGTGGTTCCCTTCTAAGAAATCCCACTGTTGCCACCATTGCGCCAAGGCGGCTCAACATCACAGACGAGACCAAAGCATGAGTGGGGGTTGGGGGGGTCTTTTACAGTGACAGCATAACTGTTGCCAAGTCACTGAGCTGTCATGACTGACAGAGACCCTGGTGGACACCTGGGTCATCAACCTACTTGTCATCAGGTGCTTTGTTAACGAGCACCTCTTGAAATAATAACTAGACTGCCAAAAAAAAAAAGAAAAAAGTGGCTAAATAATACTCTGCTTATTTTAATTGGTCCTTGAATTGTAAGAGTACATTTGCTCTTCTCCTTCCTGCAGGGATGCGATACATACTAATGCATACCGACATTAAGCCCATAACATAAGCCCGTGCTGTGTCTGGCACGAACCAGCCATAAAGCACAAACCTTTCCGTCGAAGACACAATGCATTCGTATTTCTGAATATGAAATACAGATGCCTGTGTGACAGGAGTCTGAAAACAACACGGAACAGGCGCTGTCAATAGCTACCGTTTCCAAACAAGAGAAGTCACGCTGTCAGCACTTTTCAAACGCCAGCTTTCAGGCAGTCAATTAGGTTCAAGGTGAGACAAAAATGTGTTGTCATTTAAACGGTTTTGCTCCATTGGGGCGGTGCATCAATTCAGTCATCTCCATTCCAGAGGTGACAAAGGGCTGGCAGGGAAGTTTATATTTGCCAGTAGATACACAGTTCTGCTGTCATTACACCAACCTGAGATGAAGCAGGATTGCAGGTGTGCACATTTAAAATGCGCCGTTCCCCGCGAGCAAAGCTTCGTAAAGACAAAAAATTTAAAAGAGGGAAAAAAAGAAAAGGGACTACTGTTGAGGAAGCTGCCGGCTGAGGCGGTCAGCCTCCACCGCGGCAAGCCACCCCCCACACCCACACCCACGCTCCTAAAACCCCAATCCTATGCTATTGATTTAAAAAAAAAATCAATTTAGCCTAAGTCACAAGCACAGGGGGAGATGCTAAAATGCTGCAATACATTTTGAAGTTGCAAATGGAATGAGCTTCTGATGAACTCAACAAATCCACCTTGCTTTAATAAATGGCAAATATGCCCTCTCTTAATTAAGAAGAAGAGAAAACGACTCTGGCGCGATAGAAGCATAAATCTTTTTGCTGTGGAGCTATCCACGTGTATGAAAACACTTTAATTATCTGCCTTCAAAAAAAAAAAAAGAAAAAAGCTTCTGCTCTCTGGAAATCTTATCAGGTATGAATGGAGAAATGGTATTTTAATTTAAAAACATTAAGCAGGATATTGTAATGCACATTTCTGCAAGGCATTCATGCTTTGTGTTCGATTACAAGCTCTTTTGAACTGAAAGTATGTCAGGAAAAAAAAATGTTCTAATGGATTTTTTTAAACCCACAGATGATAGCGAAACACTATTAAAATTTATGTTTTCCAGTGTGTTCCTATTTTGTGAAATATATTGAAGCGAAGCGTGGATAGATACCTGAACCGGCAAACTAGCCTTGAGCTGAGGGTCAGAGGGTTCATCTGTGCCCGGCGCAGAGGCAACTGAATGCCTGCAGAGGGATTCAAAATCGCACGGAAGAGCGAGTGCAAAACAGCTACAGACAGACAGCTTAAAGACATGAAACAACCAAGACTCCACATCATTTAAACGGCACGTGCGTGTCTGTGCCCAGGGGTCCACCGTCTTACAATCCCAATTACTTGAGACCTGGCGCCTAGAGTTTCTAGAATCAAAGGAAGCACCGTCAGCCATCAGGATCGTCTTCTGTGGAACCAGCTCCCAGTCTGGACCACACTCTTCTCATTAACAACGGGAACTTCCTTAGAGCTGGATCAGGTGACTGAGCCGTGCTGCCCTGAGCTCACTGAATACTTCTCCACATCCCTCGTTTACATTTGTCCACGCCTATTACTCATCATTAACTCGCGTGTACTATCTCGTGTGGTTTCTTCTGTCCCGTTTCTTGCTCGCTGTCTATGATCCTCACACGCTTTCGCCTCTTTATCCTCGCTGCCCGAGCCGGTCACGGCAAACAGCTGTCCCTTACTGTGGTTCTGCCAGTGGTCTTTTCCCCATCAAAGGGGGGGGGGTCTTCCTCCCAACTGTCGCCAAGTGTTTGTTCAGAGAGAATCGTCAGAGCATTAGGGTTCACTTTCGAGCGTTGTACATTTTTCTTTGTACCTTACAATGTAAAACCTCCAGAGATGACTGTTGCTGTGAATTGGCTCTATATAAACCAAACTGAATTGCAGTGAATATTCTCCCAATCCAGAGGAGCACAATACTTCACATGGATCCATCCAAGTAATACAACAGGCTCTTTATTTTGACTGAAAAATCTCTTGTTTTATTTATTTATTATCCCAAAACATGAATGTAATTTGCAATACCCCTTTTACAAGAATGATAAGACTCGGGGTGCTAAGCTGTTATGTGCAAATCTGCACCTGATATCTGCAGATACAGCAGCGAGTGAACAAGGAAGCGATCTTCATCTCTCTTTGCTGGCCAATTAGTGGTCAGATCAGGAGGTCCCAATGGCTTAGGGAGGCGTAAATACTAACCGTCATTTCCATTCATTTGTATGCGGCTGCAGGTGCACTACCTTATTATGTATTCAAGCCCAAACCTGCCTCCCAAACAGGCCATAAATTAACTTCTTTTAGAGCTTCGGTCTCAGAGAAGCATTGCATCTTTGTTTGAAATCCTCTTCACTGGTCACGCGGGGAGGAAGAAAGCTATCGATATTGTGGCAAAAAAAACCCAAAAAAAACCTGGTGTCATACTGTAAAATGCACATAGACAAATGTATCACCTTTTACAGAGTAGTAAAGAGGTTGATGTACTGTGCCTCCGTCAAGCTATGTCAGTTTGATAGCTTTTGGATACATTTTAACACCACCGACAGGGTCATAAGAGCGGCTTGGCTTGCTTTAAATGCTAAGTTGACATTTTTGGGTCCATATCAGCACTCCAGATGAAAATCCATCCCCCCACCCCCTACCCCAAACCTTCATTTTCCCTGCTCCAGGTCTGCCACCATGGGCCTCGGGTTAACCATGTCGTACAACAAGCTGCTTTTTGAGAATACAGATACAATCACCAGCGCTTATTCATCAAGTAAGCGGTGACTGATTGCACTGCTCTACTGTTTGTGGTCATGCACTGCAGCCGTGCTTATCTGAAAGCATCACAGCTGCAATACAAAAAAAAGGCACCTCAATTGGAATCTGCATTTATATCTGCAGAAGCTAGTTAATGCGTAGTGCTCACATCCCCTTGTCATTCAGTCTTTGTATCTCTGCCTGCAGAGGTTGTTGAGTGTAAAAATGTGCCTGCTAAGTGTTTTGACCCCCCCAGGGACGACTTAACCAAGTGTCAAATTAAGGGTGCAGGGTTGGCTTGCAGATAATTAAAACTGCAGTCTAAAAACATAAGAATTTTTTAAAGCGCACTGACACCGGTCACGGTAACGTATAAACTCGAGCTTGACAGCGAACCAGCCTCGCAGGCCTTTATTAAAATTGAACGCATAAATTAATGTGACGTGCCAGGGCGATTCAAAGCACAGCTGAAGACTGCTGCGCTCTGCCAGTGCACGAGTGAAAAGGGGCACTGAGGCAACAGTCGATTTCATAGGGAACCAGCAATCTTCCGCCTGCTTCTGAATGGTCTACCATCCCTTCCTATTCACTATGGATGCACTGGGGTGGGGTTTGGGGGGTGCTTTGTACCCCCCCCCCCCAACCCCACCCCAATTCTTTCTTGAACAATTTATCAAATAATACTATGAAAACATGCTCCTCTGGAAAGATAAGTAGGCCTACTTTGTGAGAGAGTTACCAACGGCAGCACATGAAGCACCTTTCCATGTACTTGGTGGCCCTTGCTACTATTTCCAGCTGCCACAATAGCAACTAACTAGCCTACAGGTAGGAAAGGGGGTGGGGGCTGTACTGTCTGCACTTCCTCACTATTCCAGAATAATGGAGCTGCCTCACTCGAGGTTTTTCTGGGATTAATGAAGCAGAATATACCAGGGTGTGTTTTACTATATATCTCTACCAGAGCTGCAAAATAATAAAAAATAAAAGCAGTGTTACTGTCCAGAACTCTGATAAATACACAAGTATCCTCTGCTGAAACTTTGCTCTTGACCTCACAGTAAAGACGTGTTTGCCTGCAAACTACATCTACAGCTGCATTTAAAAAAAAACAAAAAGGCATCTGCCTTGGTGCCGGACTGACTTTTTACACATAAAATGCTCCCAAACACTGGGGCCACTGTCTACACAGCTACGCAGAATCAGGAAACTAATTGTCCGTCCTTTTCCATCAAGCACCAGCTGAAGTCTCCATTTCAACTCTAACCCCATTTCCAACAGTTTAGTGTTCGGGGGGTTGTGAAAGCTTGTGTCAGAACCTGTGTGTCCACGCTCTTTATGAGACAGGACAGCTAAAGTGTTGAGAGGCGCAGACCTCGAGGACCTTTCCGCGGCCATGTGCCTCCTTTTTTATTTTCAGCCTTTGCTTTTCTTCTTGTGTGACATTCCTGACAGCGAAAGGGCCCCAGCAGACTGACCTGTCTCGCTCCTAACAGCATGATAACTCCAGTCTTGGGGAAGTTTGAAAAACCAAGAGCCTTAAGGAATGTGAATACGGTACAGTGGGTGGCCAGTTGATTTTTTTTTTGTTTAATGACACAGGTTTAAATAAATGTATTTAGATCACATAAACTGGCAGGTGTCTTTAGGATTCTTTAGGAGACAGAGCTACCTGCCATTTAAAACCTACAGGAGAAAAATCTGCCAATAAATACAAAACTCCCTGAAGATGTTTGAGTGATGCTTAGCATGTCAGCATCCAGCCGCGGGAATAAACAATCATTCAACTGCAAAATAGGTTTTAAAATCCATCATCTCGACGGCCTTTATGAGAAATCAGAAAACTCTTCTTTTGTAGTGTCCTTAAACGACTGATTGTATGCAGTGCTGCCTACAAGTAAGAAAAAAATTCTACTCTTTAAACATTTGTGTCATGTTTCATGTGCAGGGAAATTTCACATGAATGCTAAAGAGAGCAGCATTCATTCTGCATCATCTGAAAGGTCGATGCTGACCAGCAGTCCAAGGAACCAAGTGTTGCTCGTTACATGAGGCTCTAATTAACCATTTGGTACATCCATACTTGGACAGCAGATGGGCTGCAGCAAGAGAAGACCACCCTAGCTGATAGGAGCACCACCTAAGAACAGGAAACTGAAGCTGCAAAAATCAGACAGCAGACTGGAGGAACAGTTTCTCAATTTTTGCCGTGACATTCGGATGGTAGGGTCGGAACCTGGACATAAATAACATGAAAGCAGGGATCCATCCGGCCTTGTATCAACAGTTGAGGTTGGGATTGGTGGTGTTATGGTGTGGGGAGGAGTACAAGCTATTGTAATCCTAGTGCAAGTTCATAGCACCTTATACTTAGGAACTCTTAGTACCAATCTAGCGCTGTTGAAACACCTGAGTATTACTGCTGACCATCCCTTCATGACAATGAGTCACTGCCCACAGTCACCAGATCTCAGTCCAATAGAGCATCTTTGGGATGCATCATGGATGTGTAGCTGACAAATCTGCAGCAACTGTGTGATGCCATCATTTCAATATGCAATCTCTGAGGAATGTTTCCAGGATCTTGTTGATTCGATGCCACGAAGGAGTCAGGATGTTCTGGAGGCAAAAAGGAGGTCGAAGCCACTAACAAAACGCCCAGTGATTGTAAAACATAATTTCACCCAACTTCGTCTTACAGTTGTTGCTGTGCAAACCACCAGCTGGTTATTATATCATATGAGCATTCCTATTGATGGGGCAAATGTGACCACAGAAAAGCCTCAGAAGGCATGTAATTCTTGCAGAAGCTCCCTAGTGAGCAGTTAGCCTCAGGAAGTCCGTAGAACTCTTTGGAGCCAAAGCACTTTTTTTCCCCACTAGATTTAGCAGCTCTTCATAGCTTTTTAGTGCCTTTTTTCCCCACCAAAATAGCACCTAGTAAAAGTGGACAGCGCAGCATCATCAGCTGGGGTCCTGCTCTCCTGCCAGAACTCTATTTGAGGAGCCCTGCAGTAAGTAAGTCCCCACTCTTTGCCTCAGAGTGACCAATTCACTTTTAATATGGGCAAAAAAAAGATTATCTTGTATGATAGCACCACCATGCTTTCTAAAGCTTCAGATATGTTGTCAAATCATGGGGGGAGATTCGATTTTTTTTTTTTTGCCCTCACCACAACCAACCACTAAAGACCAAGCTAACACTTTAAGTTACCGCTGATGCTAAGCCATGCCAGCATAGTGTTATATCAGGGTTTTAAGAGAAGCGCAAGTACAAACAGTTCAGAATGTTCCTGCATTTGTCGTTGAGTAGCCGAGCCTCGGGGGTGCCAAAAACAAGCAGACACGGACTGTTTAAAATATCTCTGTCGCAGCGCACAGCTTGATAATGCTTGACAATGGATTTAAAGGTCTGGGCCCAGGCAAACAATCTCATCTAGCAGTACAGTAATTGCAAGTTGCCAAAAAAAAAGTGTTGGGGGTTTAGTGTTGTGTTCTGCTATCTCCACCACTTCTGATGTTTCCCCGACTTCAATAAATAAAAACACGACTAAATCCTCTCCTGCATCAGTGCTAAGGTACAAAATGAAACGCAAATCACAGTCAAAGCTCTGGTCCCCAGAGACAGAGCTTTAAAGAGAAAACAAAGAAAGGAGAAATATGAATGTGACTAATGTTTGTGTGGTGCGTGACCTTGAGCATTACAGTCAGGTTCACAGCTCCGGTCCTGATCGCTACAGACAAGGCAGTTAGATAAAAGAATAAAGAGGGATTCATTTACTCGCTGATTCTGCTATACTGCTTTTCAAATAAGGGTCAATTAGTACAGCATTTGGAGTCTTTACCGCAGGTTTTAACTTACTACCAGAGGGGTAGCTTTCACAGCAGAAGTCCAGCATCTTTACAGTCTAATTGATTTCTTGAAAGCTGGAAAGTTTGCACTTCCTAGTAGGGCTGCACCAAATATTTCAGTATGTATGAGCCTTGCTGACTGCAAATAAGAGGTTTACCAATGATCGTGCTTTGTGTTTGTGTTAAAATGCCTTCAATTTGAATGAAATATCACAAAAGATGTTGACAAATGCTGCACTCTGGAGTGTGGTTTTCCAATTGATACACCAGGAAAAGCCCTCACTGAGCCCGCATAACCTAACCTGCGGAGACGATTGGACGGCCTATATCCCCATTCACACACCAACGAGAAATTGCATTCCTCCTGACTGGTAATTGTGTCCACAAAGGCAATAAATAAATAAATAAATACAGTCAAATAAACAGAGATACCCATGGAGAGAAATTCTCTTGCTGAAAAGCTACACAACATCAGTGGAGTGAAAAACACCACAGAGATCCAACAAAGGAGGGGAAGAAAGCTTTCCAACGAGGGCACGGAATTAACCCATATTAGTGTAATACAACGCAACAGGAAGAAATGTGTGCCAGCATAAAGTGTTGGGCTCACACTGTGGAAAGAAAAAAACCGGAGTGATTCACTCCACAGACAAAAAAAATGCATGAAGTTGTCTCTCATGCAGCCTCTAATGAGTCAAGGAAGTGCTTTTGAAAGTCAAGGGTTGTGATCATTCCTGAGAATAAGAAACAGACCTAATTTCCAAGAGCTAAAGGTGGCGGCGGGGGTGTTGTTTCCGAGTTAATCCCTACCGGCTATCGCTTTCTCACTGCGCCCCCCCCCCGATAACCAGTTCAATCAATGTGCTGGACAGCAGGCTGCATCGAGCTTCATTTTCCTACCATAACGGCAGCTCGGGGACGAGCAAGGGAACGATTATTTTATTTTCATACGGCTCCGTCCCATCAGGTATCACAGCAGATGCGCGGTTCAACTGCTGCTACATTAAATATAACCTAGTTTATATTCCGCAAGGAGCAGCATTTAGCTGAATCAAAATGGATGAGACACGTGGAAAACAAAGTGCAAGTTGACATAGCAGTTTAGTCATAAAGCATCAGATGTCCCCTCAAGTTTCCCCTGGAGGAGGAAGTCAAAGTTTTTGTTGTCGGTGGAGGAAAACTGACTGTGTGTGTGTGTGTGTGTGTGTGTAAGTGTGTGTGTGTGTGCTGATGTGTACACGCTGTGCTTATGTGTATGTGTCGTCTGCTTGGGGGCATTTTCACCGATGGAGATTACATGACAGATGGTGCTGCAGTCCCGGGCATAATGAATATAATTGTCAGATAAGGATACAGCCAATAGCAGCGTTAATGATATCCTGCAAAAAAAAGGGGGGGGGTGTACATGCATGGAAGTTAGTCACAATTCTGAAGTACAAGAAGCCAAAACCCTGACTGAAAAACTCATGAAAGATCACCCCCACAGGCCACCGCCGATATATTATTCAGCATCAAACAGAAGCAGAAGAAGGAAAAAAAAGGAAAATCGAACCATATTTTAAATGATGAATTGGAAATGAAGGGCGTCCCTGTGCAGCGATGAGAAAACTTCTGATCCGATTCAAAGCGATGGGCTTAGTTACCTTTTCCACTTTGATTCTGATGTTGAAAGACAGTGTGCTGTCTTCACATCAAA
>VOQJ01031441.1:0-11281 GCA_015052665.1 Apistogramma diplotaenia
CTCCATCCATCTTTCATTACTGTACAATCACTATAAACACACACTCGCACACACACACACACACACACACACACACACACACACACACACACACACACACACACTCACACACACTTTTCCATCCACCGTTTTATTTTAATTAACACTTTTTATTCTTCTGTTTTAAATGGATTTAAGAAAACAACAGAAAGTGTGTCTCATTGTGTCACCGATAAACCATAAACAATATCAGGATTTTAACCGTTGTTCTTGTCGCTGACCGCTCAGTACACAGGTGCTCTGACCTATGATGGTGTCAGCGTCATGGCAACGGCTTTCCAGAATCTGCGGCGGCAGCGGATCGACATCTCTCGCCGGGGCAACGCCGGGGAGTGCCTGGCTAACCCGCCTGCTCCGTGGGGACAAGGCATCGACATCCAGAGAGCCCTGCAGCAGGTACACACACACACACAGCACACACGCGCACGCGCACCGGCAAACACCGGCATTTACACACACACACACACAACTCTAACGAGCTCAAAACAACTGGAGACCAGGACTGAAGAGAAATCAATAAGCCATTGTAATAGACTTAAAATATTTTAATCATCACAATAAAAACTGAAGTTACGCTTTTCAGAATTTCACCATCAGGGGGCAGCATTTTAGCTTAAGTTCAAATCTTTTAAAGTTTACTTGCTATAATATGGTTTGTAATATTAATGCTACTAATAAAGATTTGCCTTTTGCTTGTGAATAATCTGAAGCTGAGTTCTGAGTGACATCACCACAGGTGACCCCACAGGTGACCCCACAGGCCTGTGAAACAGGAAGTTGAGGACGGGGGTCACGTGTGTTTGTGTCTGTGTGTACATCAGTATGTGTATATATTGGTTCTTTGGCACAAAGAGGGAGGAGCTAAAACCAAGGCCCAGTCTGAGCGAAATAAGGATTATTTTGAACTGTCCACGAATAAAACGATGGTGGCAGAAACGAGCAGACAAAATTGCCCTCTTTAAAAATACCAATATTTTCTGGTCCTCTGAGGAGGTAAATATTAACTCCGAGCTGCTTTCAGATCCTCCGACGGTTCCAGCAGAGCAGAGGAAATGAAAAATGAAGGTTTTGTCCTGAAATGTCCCAGAAATGTCCTAGTTTGTAGATCGAAAAACATGTCAGACAAACGGAGCGTGAAGCACTTTAAACACAGAGGAATTTTAAAATCAATGTAAGTGTTAAAAGCAGAAATAATGGGTTCCCTCCATCAGGGCTGCAGTGCTCCTGCTTCTCAAGTCTTTATTTTCCCTTTTCTTTGTGCGTCGGCAGGTTCGTCTGGAGGGGCTGACGGGTCACGTCCAGTTTGACGAGCGGGGACATCGAACCAACTACACCCTGAGCGTGATGGAGCTGAGCCAGACCGAACCCAGGAAGGTGCTGCTGCTCGTTGTTTTGTTCAGTTCAGTCGGGTTTGGTGTGGAGTTGCACTCAGCAGAGAGTCGACGGCTTTTCACTGCATCAGCTCCCTCCAGTAATTAGCTCCCTCTCCTCCGATTAAAGCTGCGATAATCAGTGAAATCAGCCTCTGCAGCGTTTGTTTGCTGCAGAAACCTGCGACTCTCAGCTTTCTATTAAACTCCATCAAACAGCATCACACAAGGACTTATCGTTGCAGCGACCTGCTCGGTTCTGCTTACTTTGTAGTTCAGCAGAACATCCTACGTTCTGTTTTGAGGGGAGGTACGTGCAGGTACATTAAAGCCTCAAAACTCCACAAAATGATGCAACAACTTATAAAATACAAGCAAAAATGATACAAAACAACAAAAGAGATGCAACATGAATATAGTGCAACTAAACTGAGGAGGCCTGCAGAGGGATGGAAACGACTTTAATTAAACCCAAAAAGAGCAAACCAGGCACAACGAGACCGAGCTGATACTGAATGACAACCCTAACCCGATGTAAACGGACTGTGAATGTAAGCAGATGCAAAGACGTACATACGTACACAAGAAACTAGACAGAGAGAAACGAGGCAGGATGGTGGTGGATGGATCCACACTGAGGAGGAAGTAACGTCAGAGTTTCGCACAAAAACACTTCACACTGATCTGGAGTCAGTTTAAAGAATCAGATTCGGCCGAGTTTAATTCCTGAAGTCTTGACTGCACAGACGGAAAGCGTGACTCTGGGGACTGCGGGGAAGAGGAAAACTGCTGCTGGTCAGTGTGAATCTGGGACACTTCCTCACCTCTGCAGCTGGTTAGAGAGATTTCATTGAGAACCAGTTCCTTTGACTGGCTTCAACTTAAGATTATCAGACTGGCACAAAGCAATGTCCAGTGAAATCCACAAAAAAATGAAAAAGGACAAAAACAACCTCTGCATGAAGCAAAATGACCAGGAAGACTTAAAGACGGGTCACAAAGAGGCTGATCTGCATGAAAAGAGATGCTGGATGTTTGAATCACACAGTTGGGAGGTTTGGGAGCGCTGCAGCGCTGCAGGGTTACCTCACAGTCTGTTCATGAGAAAAGGGGACAGGGCCTTGGTGACCAGACATGCAGTGACCTCTGGGAGCCCACATGGACAGAGCCCTGCCAGGAAGAGCTGCAGTTCTGCTCATCTTTGTGTTCAGGTCTTTCAGCATTAACATGCATTAAGAGTTCACTCGTCACCGCAGTGACTGGAAACAATAATAATAATATTATTAATGTTGTTAATGGTGGTAGTGTGTTAGTACTAGAGGTTTTTCTTTCCTTTCCTGCTGCTGATTCATGCGCGTGAACGTTGTTCCAGCTGCTGTCGCACTTTGCTGACCTCTGTTGGTCACCGTGTTAAAGTGTCATAATCAAATATTATGAATCAAATAAACTTTATTCGTCCCCGAGTTCCTTTGTTCTGACAGTTTAAAAAGCAGCAACTATGTAACAAGTAGCTTAAATAAGCAGGAAGGTTCAGTTCAGGTAATTAGTGATGATGATGATGATGATAACGGTGCAGTTTTGTGTCCAGATCGGCTTCTGGAACGAGAAGAGGGGCTACGTGAACACCGCCATCTACAGGCCGCTGAAGGAGATCTACATCGTGCAGAACAAAACCTACACCGTCACCACCATCCTGGTAAGGCCGGGACACGGTTTCCTGATCATCACTCGTGATTTTCACAAACAGTAAAGCATCATGTTACTTACTCGCTGTCGAAGGGAATCTGTTAGATGGTGTCCTCGCAGCCGTCACCACGACGACTGCTGCAGGAGCAGGTGGAACTGGAACCCGACTGCTGTCACATGGCTCACACCTGCGATGCGTAACTTTGGACCTGCAAACAGGCCAAAATGAAGCTGTGTGTCGGGAGCCAAAACAACTGGAAAATCCATGTTCTGTTCACAGCAGCAGTGACGTTCTGTCTCCTCACAGGAAGCTCCCTACATGATGCTGAAGAAGAACCACGAGCAGTTCGAGGGGAATGATAAATATGAGGGTTACTGTGCCGAGCTCGCCTCGGAGATCGCCAAACACGTGGGCTTCACGTACAGCCTCCAGCTGGTGGGCGACGGCAAGTACGGCGCCAGAGACCCCGACACGAAGATGTGGAACGGCATGGTGGGAGAGCTGGTGTACGGGGTGAGTGTGGCCACAGCTCAGCTCGGGTGCTTTCTCATGTCTGTTTGTCACCCAGCTTTAATATTTAAAAAGCTCTCATATCTACCAGAGGATCAGTGACTTGATACAAACCCAGTGACAGAAGCGCTGGGCACCATGTGTGAGAGAGTAAATAAAAATAGAAACCATTGATTTGCAAATCTCATAAACTCATATTTTTTTCAAACACATCAAATCAAACGGAGTAAATGTACCATGAAACATTTGAGCTCATTTTGACTTTGATGGCAGAAAGATCAGGAAAACTGTGCCGTGTTTCCCACCATCTCATCATCTTTAACAGCGGTCCACAAACATGTGGGAGCTGAGGAGCAGCTGGACCTTTGGGAGAGGAATCTTTTCCCATTCCTGTCTGACAGGATTCCACGATGCTCCAAATGTTTTCAGCTGGAGAAAAGTTCAGACTGCAGGTCAGTTCAGCACCCGGACTGAGGAAGACACGGTGCCCTTCTTCCCTCAAAGATCCGACCACGGAACAGTTTTCCAGTCTGCCTCAGTCATTAATGAGCTCTGGCACAGGGAAGATGCTTATGTTTCTGGATCATGTTCACACGTGGCTTTGCATGATGGCGCTTTAACCTGCGTCTGTGGGCGGCTCAGTGAACTGGTTTCTGGAAGTGTTCCCGAGTCCATGTAGGGACCTCCATGGCAGAATGCAATGCAGTGCTTCCTGAGGGCCTGAACATCACAGGCGTCCAGTATCATCTGATCATATTTAGTCCTGCAGATGATGAAATATTCAGTGTCACAACTTTACAGGCTTTTTTAAGACGTGATGCTGCTAACGAGCTAATATTATTGTAAAGGTTTAAACATTTGATGTTTTCTATGTTCTGTCGTGAATAAAATCTGAGTTTATGAGAATTACAGTTGTCATTTAACACAGCATGCCAACTGTTCGGAATTGGGGTTTTACATCTGGATGTTTTCCACAACACGAGAGAACATTGGAGTCGTTTCAGCTGTGTGTTAATCCACAGAGTGATGGTGGACGGAGCAGCTGAACAGGTCAAACAGCTGGTTTGATGGACTGTGATTTTTACCTGTGATGCTCCCGATTGTCGTCACAGTAACGAGCGCTGCTGTTCACCGTCTTTACAGCTCGCCCGTGGATTCACTGCTGCTTCGGCTGGAACTTGTACACTTTATATTTCTTTTAAATATGTTTGAATATCTATGAAGTGCGGGAAGCACTCCACCACCGGCGTCACCGTCCTGTGAAGAACAGGATCCTTCAGTAACATCAGATGTTTTTGTTATTGTGTAAAGCCACCATCACCAAGGCTGCTTAGATAGTTTACTTTGCCAGTGAGGATGAAACTGTGACTGGTGAAAAAACCTTTTACAAATGTGAGTCAACATACTAATTTATTGGCCTTGAGTCATCAAGCCATTGGTTATAATTGGGCCTTCCATTAATTATCTTTTGCTTTCACAATAGCACTTCCCAGTCCCTCCTGAGGGATCCCACGGTGTTCCCAATCCACATAAGATATACAGTCTCTCTGGACATTCCTGGGTCTCCCCAGGATCTCCTCTCGGTTGGGGACACCTCCAAGAGGAGGTGCCCAGGAAGCATCCTATCCAGCAGCCTTTCTCCCCCATCCAGAGGGAGCATTTCACTGCTTTGTGTCAGAGAACCATAGCTTGACTCTCATGAGTTCAGCACCTGCATATAGTTTCCTGTTTAAATCCTGGACACTGATGCACAATTAATTATCTGGTGACGTGAGTTTAAATCTGTGGTGAGAAAGGTGAGTCAGATTGTGATTCTAGCCCAGAAGACTCCCTTTGTCTCCACTATAAATGAATGTGTTGTAGATTGTCAGTGGAACTTCTGTTAACACCACATGTTTGTTGGCTTTAGTGGCTAAAAACAGGGTTTTGTGGAGACTGAAAGCTCGTGTGTCTCTTCTCCTGCAGAAGGCGGACATGGCGGTTGCCCCACTGACCATCACACTGGTGCGAGAGCAGGTGATTGACTTTACAAAACCCTTCATGTCTCTGGGGATCTCCATCATGATCAAGAAGCCCACCAAGTCCAAACCGGGCGTCTTCTCTTTCCTTGACCCGCTCGCCTACGAGATCTGGATGTGCATCGTTTTCGCCTACATCGGCGTCAGTGTGGTGCTCTTCCTGGTGAGATGAAGCAGACTGTGGCACGTAGCACAGCAGAAATCTCTGTTACTGTTCTGAAGTGTAATTTCCAGAGGAAAAAGGTTTTTTTTAAAACTTTCAACATTTATGTCTTTTTGTTTAAGAGTTCTGTGAATATATCTGCAAATCTTTAAATGTCTCAAAGGCCATTAAAGTAAGTTTCAATAATGCTTCAGAATAATTACTGAGAATTAGTGGCTGCGGAACAGCTTTGGTTCCTGTGCGACGTCTGTGGTGTGCTGGGAGTCGTTCAGATGTAAGTGAATTATGGATTTCTAAGTTAACATCTGTGAGTGCTGCTCCTTACCGATGCTGGGCTGGAGACGGGCACTGAAAGCACTTCGAAGCAAGCAAACGTTGGACTTCTGTGGGTCTATTTAAGTTACTGTTACATCAGTAATACTTGAAACTGATAATGTTTGTGTTTTGTTAAACAGGTGAGTCGGTTCAGTCCTTATGAATGGAACGGTGAGGACTCTGATGATGAAGATGAAACTGCCCCCTCTTCTTCGCGAAGAGCTCAGCCGTCTACGTCTACAGAGCATGTCCACTCTTCAGGTGTCTCAGCGCGCTGCGTTATGTTTTATGTTTATTCTTGTATCATTCTCGTATCTTCATATTTTATATTTGTTGTTTTTGCTCTGTAAGGGTTCTCCCAGGCCCAGGGCCAGAACCAGAACCAGCAGAAGGAAAAGGAGACTCCAGAATACACCAATGACTTTGGGATCTTTAATTCTCTGTGGTTCTCACTCGGGGCCTTCATGCAGCAGGGCTGTGACATTTCTCCCAGGTAGGACACCTGTCCATGTGCCCTGGACTAAAGGTTTACTTGGTATTTCTAAAGTTCTACTTTATGTAATTCTTGACTGGTTGCCTGGTTACCAGCTTTTTAGAAATATTGTGGCACTTTGTAATGTGGACATACACACCTGCACAGGTGTCATGAAGCAGGTACGTTGTGTATGAAAGCAGCTCTTCTGGGACGGCCATTCAGGAGTTTCCAAGGGATGCAATCAGATGGTTTATCCAAGTCCTAATACACATGATTTTTTATGGTTTTACTTTTCATCTGAACCATGCAAATGTGCCTCCACACAGATTTTTAGAGCCACCTGCTGACTTTCAGCTGTGAACTAAGATGTGAGTCCTTCCTGCAGCTCCTCCCTCCTCTGTAGCATGTTTGTTTTCATGAAGGTGATGCATACCAGAGTCACAGAGAGAGGAAACATCTGACCTGACCTCCTGTGCCAGACTGTGATCCTAATGTTGCAGCTGGAGCATTTGTTTGTATGTCAGTGTGTGTATAGGTACACACTGGGCTTAAATGCCTGTTTTTGAGCCCAGCTATGAGTCAGCACTATGGAGGGGGATAATACTTGAAAGAGGTTTTATGAATATAAAGCATATGTACAGGTAGATTCCAGCAGTCAGTCCCATCTGGTGGTACTTGTACTCCAGGAGTTAGTTTCCACTTTAATAAATCTACGTACAAAGATGAGCTCAGCTAACGTGACATTACAAAGCATGAAAAAGTACGAGTTAAGACTGTTGTAACCGTGGTGACTGAGAATGCATACACACAGTTGGCACTCTCATCGGTGACATCATTAGCCACACCTGCTCAACTGCTTGTTAACACAAATGTCGAATCAGCCGGTCACATGGGAGCATCGTGTCCATCCCTGCGTGACCACAGTGAGCCGGTCTTCTGAAGGCCAAAGCTCAGATCATATCAGACTGCTGCCCTGAACACAAAAGTGAGTTTCCTGCACTAAGTGACCCCCAGTCACCAGTTCTCAATCCAATGGAGGACCTTTGGGACGTGGTGCAACAAGAGAGTCACACAGTCGAGGTGCAGCCGACAAATCTGCAGCAACTGTGTGATGGTATCATGTCAGTTACAGACCACAATCTCCGTGGCATAGCTTCAATAAGGTGCCTGAAACATTCCTCAAACCCGTTCTGAAGGAAAAGTGGGATCCAACCAGGCACTGGTAACTGGATCAATCTGGTGAGTTCAAACGTAAATGACTAAAGTAGTGAAGAAGTGACAAAAATGTTCCCAAATATTGGATAAATGTCCGTATTCAGTAGATATGTGTAGACCAGTTGTATGTTTGCTGTTCAGTGTTTTGTGGGAACTTTTTGACTGTTGTCACAGCCTTTTGAAAATCATGCAGCTGTAGCGTCTTTGGAGTTGCATGTTTCAGCGCCATAAACGCTGGACTGAGCCAGTGTCTGTCTAACACGTTCTTCTGTTTTGATGAACGGCTTCTGCAACTCTGCAAACAGCTTCTAGAAACATTACTGCCACCTTCTTGTTGTGGTGGTGTAATGTAGCCAGCAGGTGCTGGGAAAATGAGGGAAAACTTTGTTTTTCTATTATTTAATGTCTCATTAATTAAATTATAGAACGACGTCCCCGGCAGAAGCTTCTCTTGTTTCCGTTTACAGTCTGTTTGCAGTCTAACTGCTGTGGAGCAGCTCAGTGGTTTATGTGGAGAGCAAAAGATATCAACTATGACCGAACGGTTGGTTTGATGTCGGGCAGCTTGTGGCTATGACTGGGATGGAACACTGATCTACCACTAAACCGTCAGCTTTACCTTTGGGCCACGAACGTTTTATGTTTTATTAAATTGTTGCTGGTGTTGGTAAAGGATTCGACTGCGTCTCACACAGCATTGTCTTTCCTGTGTTTAGCAGCAAGTCGTTCTATAACATCCTGAAGATGATGTTCTTTAAATTGTTGATTATGATGATGAGTACTGTACCATGGTCGTGATTAATCCTTTGCGACAGTGCACCATCTTGTCCTACAGTATCTGCTGCTTAGGTTCCTGAACCCTTTGAGGCGTGAAAGTCCAAAAGGGGTCCGGTCCAGATACATCGGTGTGAACAAGCTCCGGCAGACCGGTGTGGTGCCGGCAGCATCTGCTTTGGGACTTATCGCTGCTGTCAACTGCAAACATTAAAGCTCGCTGTGGTGGAGCTTCAGCGCCCATGCACAGAGCGTGACCAAGCATAGATCATCTTAGCCTCTTGACCTTGATGGACAGGGGTTCACTGCTGCACGTTGTAATGCTGGGTTGTGTTCAGTGGTGGGAAATGCATTGCATCTTCTGACAGTCACCTGATGTTATTTCCTCTACAAAGCTGTCAGCTTCTTTAATGACTATTTTTAGGCCTTGCTGATATGTGGGGTTCCTCTCTTTATGTAGTTCTGAATGATCTTTGCTTTCAGGTCAGTCATTACCGGGTGGGCTTTTTTTTCCAGCGTCCAAAACAGCAGCTTTTTCTTTTATGAACCACCGGTAAAATCTTTCCTGGGAAACAGCTGGAGGTCCTTCATCAACCACCTGATCAGCAGGTGTTACGGTGAAGAAAAGAACGCCGTCCACCGCTGTTTGTTCACACGGTGAAAAACTGCAGTACGGAAGTTAAAATATGCAGATGAGCTGTTAACACAAAAACACATTTCTTATCAGATTATTCAAATGGATGGAATAATTGATAGGATACTCGTTTACTAAAATTGTTCAGGTTTTCACCAGGAGACTTAAATGCTGCTGTCTTCATGCTGTCCAGCACACACAGCTGTGCTGTCTTTCTTTGTCAGAGTGGCTTTTAAAGTGACTTTGTTCACTGTTTAGGTTTCCAGTATTGATTTTGATCTGAGCTACGGGACATTTGCTGATGCAGAGCCTGGTGAAGACAAGCTGGTGATCGGAGCGGAGATCTGTGGCGCCACATTCATGAGCATCTCTCAGGAAGGATGTAGTTAACTGCTGGCAGAGTCGGAGTCAGTGTGGTTGAAGCCAGGCCAAGTTTTCTTGGCGATAGATTTGTCTCTGATCCAGCCTGTCCAGCTGGTCCCTCTTGCCATTGGTACCTGTTCCAGGTAAAAGTTTGGGCTGAGGGTTTGTCCTTTTACCACCCACAGTACTGCAGTCGTCAGCCTGCAATCCTTGACGATGATTAGTTCCCTTTGAAGTTCAAAGTACTTGCAGGCTGGACCAAGTATTTCAATGTAAAAAAATGAATGTGATTCTAATATAAAGAGCTAATGTTGTTGGGGGAGACACCAGTTTGATTTCATCTAAGTGAAAACAGCGCGACCCTGGACCACCCTCAGTACCCTCCTTTAACCCTGCCTGCTGTCTCCTTCCCTTCCTCGTTATCTCGTCTTCTTCAGGTCTCTCTCAGGTCGAATTGTTGGAGGAGTTTGGTGGTTTTTCACCCTCATCATCATCTCCTCCTACACAGCCAACCTGGCAGCCTTCCTCACCGTAGAGAGGATGGTCTCCCCCATAGAGAGTGCAGAGGACCTGGCCAAGCAGACAGAGATTGCCTATGGTACCCTGGACGGAGGCTCTACTAAGGAGTTCTTCAGGGTGAGGACACATTCCTGCAAGTGTACGAGTTCCAGTGAAAGGCGGCGGTCTGAGGGATAATGTTGTTCTACATGCACAGTAACATGTAGTTACTATCTGCTCCTACTTCAGCGGTCAAAGATTGCAGTGTTTGAGAAGATGTGGTCATACATGCGGAGCGCAGACCCATCAGTGTTTGTCAAGAGCACCAGTGAGGGTGTGATACGGGTCCGAAAGTCGAAAGGGAAGTACGCCTACCTGCTAGAGTCCTCCATGAACGAGTACATTGAGCAGCGGAAGCCCTGCGACACCATGAAAGTGGGAGGTAACCTGGACTCTAAAGGCTACGGAGTGGCCACGCCCAAAGGATCGCCCCTCAGGTACACTCTGAGTCTCCAGGCAGACGAGCGTCTGTGTGGGCTTAATGTTGGCGTCTCGTTTGTCTGCTTTCTGTGGGGAAACTAGGCCACTGCATGCCAAGCTATTACACTGGGGTGTTAAAAAAGATATGCACTACATATCCGGGTCTGATAAGTACAAATTCCTACTTTTACAAATCTGCTACTTTCAGTCTCTGCAGTGTCCTCTGGTGTGAGGACGCCAGCAGCTCATAGAAGTGCAGGTTTCTGTCAGCGACCTTCACTACGAGTTATAAATAACTTAGAAACAAAGAGGAGCAGTTATGTTCGTCTGAATGTTTCTTTCAGAGCTGAACTACAGTGTGGCTGGTGTAGAATAGAATAGAATAGAATAGAATAGCCTTTATTGTCATTATACAGCTGTACAATGAAATTGGAGGGCCACTCCCATTCGGTGCATAGGCTAAAATACAGAGTAGAATAAAAAGTTATAAGATATGTACATTAAAATAGTGGTGGTAATATGAGTATATACATATGGGTTGATATTCAGATATTGCACGTTACCGAAGTGATAGATATTGTCCGGTGTAGCTAATGCTGCAGTTAGTGTGTGTGAGAGTTCAGGGTGGTTATTGCTGTGGGAAAGAAACTGTTCCTGAGTCTGTTTGTTCTGGCTTTGATGCACCTGTAGCGCCTGCCAGAGGGCAGCAGGTCAAACAGGTCAAAGCCAGGGTGTGAGCT
>VOQJ01031445.1:6088-19220 GCA_015052665.1 Apistogramma diplotaenia
TTTTGCGGTTTTCTGTTTTGTTTTTTTTTTTTTTTTTTGCATCCAACTGTTTCTTTATATAGACATTTAGTCACAGAGTGATGATGACACTTGGCATCATTAGCTTTATTCTTTTTTTAATACAGCAAAGGAGGCATTATTGACTGTTCCAAGCTTCATTAGCAGCCCTCCTGCTTGTTTATTGGATTGGACAGAGTGCAGAGAACACAAGCCTGGGTGGAGAAAAAGCAGAAGGCACTGAGAGTCCAAACTGTACCCACTGAGACCACGCCAGAACAATTAACTGTTGCTGTAGCAACTGTTTCTAAATAAGAGGAAAACACTTAAAGCAGATTCATTTCTCCAAATGTTTTCATCCACCATATCTCTATCACGTTCCATGTCCTTGTCTGCCACTGAAGGTAAAAAATAAGTGTTTCAGCAGTGTTCATTTAACACTGTGGCTCAGGTGGTAGAGATGATAGGTTAGGTGATCACTTCCCAGCTCCTACTTTATATATGCATCAAAGTAGCTTTGAGCAAGGCACTGAACCCTGACTGGTCCCCAATGCATCCATGCCTAGCTTTAGATCAAAGCATTGTGCCAATGTACGTGTGACTGGGTGAATGAACTTGCATTAAAACTTGCTTAAGTGCTCTAAATGAATAAAAAATGTGTTTTTTAAGTAGCAGTCTATTTACCATTTGTTTGATTATACTATTCCTTATTTTTTATGTCCAGTGGTGCATGCTTGTATTAAACATGGCCAAAGTTTTAAGTGATCCCTGTGAACCAATAGCTCACTCTTCACACAACAATAAAGGCTGAGTTTAAGCAAGTAGATGCCCTTGATACAATATCTCAGGCACGCAGTCCTGCCCACGAGTATTAAACACCCCACCACCAGCTGTTCAACCCTTCTGTTTTTAAGAGGCTGCCAATCGGAAGAAAGTTGAGAAAGTTAAACGGAGGGAGAGGAGCTGCACAACTGTAGATAAACTTTGCGTTGATACATAAAGACTCAGCATGTGAAGCATACTGCGCCTGGTATTGTCTAAATATAAAATATGGAGCAGAAAACAACATTAATAGGTCCCCTTTAAAGTGAAAGTACACATTCAGACATTTTTCTTCCTGTCAGCGATGTGCCTATTGAAATTCAATACTCGCAAACAAACACTGTAACCATCTGTGACATTTTGGGGCTAAACTCCAGCCTCTTGTGTAAAGAATAGTTTAGAATTGAAGAGAGATTTGTTTTTGCAGATTTGTTTTCATTTTTTAAGCTTGTTTAACATTGGTGGAGGCTCCTAATAGTGTGCGGATATCAATAAAGTATTTAAAGACATGCAAAAAAACAGAAAAACAACCCCAAAAGTACTGCACTCTTCTGTCCTTTCTGGCAAAGAACTCTTTAACTGAAAATCAGTAAATGATGACCGGTTCTGCTTAAGCTAAGGTAAGTGTTTTTTCTAGTAATTGCAATATTATCCGTGAATGATGAGACAATCTGCTGTCTCCAGTATCTGAGGAGGTGTGCTCGGGTAGACGAGGATGTTCCAGTACAGCAAAAACAGTGTGATGCACGATCAGAGTTCTCAGTGATGTTACACCAGCAGGGAGCTTAAACGAGAGAACAGTTCTGCTTTTTCAAATGCAAATTCCGAGTGAAACTAGGAACCTCTGTATGTTATTTGTAGAATGTGTGATACAAGATGTAGGTAGTGTGTGTGCGTGTTGAATATACAGTAAACATCCACTCTATTAGGTACTCTTTGCTAGTAATGATTTGTACCCACTTTTATCTTCAGACCCAACTTAATTCTTTGTGGCACATATTTAACGAGGTGCTGGAAACATTCTCCAGGCACCTTTGGGATGTTCTCCATTGGATTGAGATCTGGTGACTGGGGAGGACATTTGAGTATAGTAAACTCATTGTCATACTCGAGAAACCAGTTTGAGCTGGAAGCAGCCCATCAGTGAAGGGGTACACTGGATGGACCTAGTCAGCAAGATGGGACCCAAACTGTGCCAAAGAAATATCCCCCCACACCATTACACAAGGCAGGATGGATCCATGTTTTCATGCTGTTCATGCCAGATTGTGACTCTTATCCCAGTGTTGCAGCAGAAATCAGCTCATCAGACCAGCCAAGATTTCCCCAGTCTTCTACTGTGCCATTCTGTTAAGCCAGTGCAAATTGTAGCCTCAGTTTGCTCTTCTCGGCTACAGGAGTGGTCTTCTGTTGCTGTAGCTTCTGCAACTGCTTCAAGGTTCAATTCGCACGCTCAGAGATGTTCTTCTGCATAGCTTGATTGTAACAAGTGATTTAGTTATTTGCATTATCAGCAGCTGAACAGATGTACCCAACCAGTGACTGCACACATAAACACTGACATTATCTTTTCACTTGCTGAATATTTTTTAAAGGAAGCTGTCAGTAAAACAAGAGGCATCAAACGTGTTGAATGATTCAGATGTGTGATGACCACGAACGCAGCTGTGACACAGCATGATAAAGAAAGGGAAGAGGAAAGCGTCTGCCTTATTTGTTAACAGTCTGTGGTACAGTTAAGAATAAATGTGGTTAGTTATTGAGAGTATACAGTTACAAAATGAAATGTGCTGCCATGTAAAAGCAATCATTGACTCATTTGAGAAGTTCCATCTCTTTGTTTTCTTTCATTTTTTATATTTTTATGCTTCTCAAATGTGGCAGCATAACTCCACACAGTGCAAACTAAGTTGTGGGCAGTTTTTACCACATGATTAAAATGTTTTAAGCCTACACGTGCTGCTGAGGCCATTCGAAGAGCCTTTTAGTCCTGATCAGGCAACGGTCTGTTATTGGCAATGTCTGAATCACTTTGAGCGAAAGGAAACTGGGCGTTGTTAAACTGATGCAATTTTTGATAATCTGATATTATCTGATAGGTCAGATCTACATGACTAACTGTGGGTGTTTTGCACATTTTTCAACCTGCCTTGAAGAGCCACATCCTGATTTCGCATTAACATAATAGAGGTGCATTACTTCCACCGTGAAGACAGTTTGTTGCCGCTGTAGTTACCAGCAGGTCTGAAACCTAACTTGAACTGACCCGATTTAATCCGCAAAGTCATTTTTACTTTGCGCGACAAGGTCTCGACTGATCACTTCATCTCTCGTCGTCCTCTCAGGCGCTCATCCGCTTGCGCCACGGCAGCCACGGCGCGCTGCACAGAACAGACATTAGAATAAGTGAATGTTGCGGTGCAGTGTGGGAGGACTCTGGTGGTGACAAGCTGTTCGCTGGAGGAGAAGCGAGTAAAAGAAACTCAAGCGCAAAGCCAGCTAAGACATCGCGATTTGTTTACCCTGTACCGGGCCCAGAGGAGCACAGCTGCGCTGTCTTTACGCACAAGAGCTTTCTGTGAGACGTCTGTCTGTCATCACTATGTCCGCGGCAACTGCATCAATAGCAGATGTATCCAGGACTGACCTAACAAACAAAGATCACGGGAATAACTCAGGTAAGAAGGATCGCGTAGAAAACCCATCAGGTGTTTCATTTAAACGAAGCCAGCGTGCAGGATGCGTGAGACACGGAAATGTCACTTTGCTCTAATTCCAGTTCTATTCTAAGTTGCGTGCTTCTTGTTCAGGTGATTTACTTGTCTGTGCGTGTGTGTTGTCACGCAGTGTTGTGCAATACCTTTAGGGACTTACAGTAGTTGTTGCTGTGGCAGTTTCTTAATAATTACACTACAGGCTTAATAGGCATGGTCCTATAAAATACAATGCACTGACAGATTGCGTGAACTATACATCTCAGGTATGAAATATTACATTTTTAATTTTTACAAAGCAAGAGAGATTGATGTTAGTGGATGGTTGATTTAATTCTCAAAGAAAGAAAGAGGAAGTGAAAAGGTGTAAAATTTGACATCAAGCAGCTGGACATTTCACTCATACACACATACTCAAACAGGCACACACAAGTTGCATAAAATTCTGCACCGTAGTTTATGTTTGTGGTATATGAATGTGAGATCTGAGATGATAATGGTCTTCATGGTAAATTTTATCATGTTTATGGCTTAGTATTATCTGTGCTTTCTCTGTGTGCCTATCACACAATGAACTTTTGATGTAGTTTGGCTCGCCTTGTGGTCTGCCACATGTCTCTCTTGGATGTGCACAACTCATCCTTGCATATTTTCCTCCATTTAATGCATGCAAAAAGGAAACTCTGCTGAATCGGTCCCTGTTACATGTCTGTTGTGTGTAAGTGAAAACCAGAAGCAGGTGTCTCTGAGTAAAGAATAAAAAAAAAATCTGTTTTTCATTTGTCGCAGACCAGAGACAGATACTTCCAAGTTCTGCTGGAAATCACCGACTTGATGTCATTGTGTTTATGAGCATTCCAACTGCTTGTTTGACAGTGAAGTCATACTCTTGTAGACTAATCATGCAGGAACTGCTGGTGCACAGAGCCGTCACAGTGAGAGACCTTCCCTCCTGTAATATGCTGAGCTCCACGTTGTTCATGATGATAACCTTGTTTTTTTGTTGTTTTTTATGTGATTCCAGATGGCCTGTGTGTTGCCACCAGTCTCACAAGCCTTTTGTTTAATGATTTATCACATTTCCTTCTTTGATACCGTTAGAATTCAATGCAGCACAGCACTAGGCCTTTTCAGGGGGGCTGTGTTTTGTCATGCAGTGTTGTGCAGCCCTACAGGGGTTCAGCGGTGATAGGTATGGAATGACTGCCCCATTCCACATTGACTCTGCAGTGCCACTTCTTCTTTTCTTTCTTTTTGTTCATACAGTTCACCTTGAATTGTTGTTGTTGCAATCTATGAATTCCAAGTTGTCTTATCATGTCTATGAATACAAATTTTCGTTTGAAGACGTATGAATTATACATGTACCCACATTTTGGATGAACTTTGTGCGATTAATGCATATTCACAGCGTCTCCCGACATAATTAGCAACAACAACTGTAGAGGTTTTTGCAAATTTTCTTCACCGACTGACCGCCAGTTTTCTGCTTTAGGTAATTCCAAAGCTCAGTGCACACCCGTGCCCCTGCCAGCACTGGGCACCCAAAAGATCATCCAGGGGAATGGCACTAACGTGGGTACAGTCATTTCCCTACAGTGCCCAGCAAAACACAGACTGGTAGGCAGTGAGATGAAGTGTGTCATGGGTGCCAACAGCACTTACTGGGCGGGACAGACCTACTGTAAACGTAAGTAGAAACGGAAACCCTGAAATGGCAGTTACTATAGAAAGAATGACTCATATTAGTTATTCATTTGGAGCCAGGTGCATGCCACTTCATGAAGCCAAACGTATATTCATTATATTGCCAAAATGTGCGTGTGCGGATTAAAATGTCTCAAATGCTTTTCCTGTGAAAGTTGCAGAGGCTGCAACACTCCCACTGAAATGTCTGTCAGCTCATTATTCCAAAATGATGGAATATATATTAAACATTATGAGTAGGCATTATGTTTATGGGCAAAGTTACATGAAGATGCTTAAGCTGTGTTTGGCTTGCACTAATTATGACTTTCATTTGTGTGGGAACACATTTGAGAGAAAAGGATGTGCTGTTTGTGGATACGGCTCATTAAACGATAATATTAATGCTAATAACTGGCAGCGAGGAATCATTTCGGGCAGGGCACAGTCAGTTCGGTAGATTTTAATTATGCATATTTCTTTTTTAGAATCGCTCACCACAGGAGAGAAAAAGCTGTCTGATGTGACACTGCAAAGAAATAAATTTAAATTTTTTTATTTTATTGTCCTTTCAATAACGAGCTGGCAAGAACATTTTGTTGCAAAATGACTTTTTGTTTCTGCCAATCTCTGCTGGCTAATGACAGTGAAACATTTGTGGCATATTATAGCAATCTGTGAGGTAGACAATATCTTCAAACTCGGCACGAGGTGACATTTGAGCCTCCTGCGTGTTGTTATACAGGGATTTTGCAGAATGATGAATGAAATTAAAATCAAGTCAATAAGTCGGTCATCTGTCTCTTCTTCTGTCACACTTCAGCTCTGTCTTCCTTTGAGGACTTTGGTTTCCGCGTGGCTGTGCTGGCATCCATTGTGAGTTCAGGCATAATCATCTTCATGTCCGTGGCCTTCATCACCTGCTGTTTGCTTGACTGCATCCAAGAGGAAGAAAGGAAAAATGAGGAGAAGTGAGTGGGGAAATTACTGGAAAAGTTTAAAAGTTCTCCAAAGTGAATCTGCATAATTATCATCACTGGTAAAATGTAATTATAAGAAAAAGGTTAGACAGGTTCTTAGGTTAAGTGATTCGTAACTTAACAAGTTAACCTCTGCTCCCTTCAGCATGTCACTTGAGTAGAGTGTGTTAATAAATGTACACTACAGTTTGGTGAAATATTAAATGCTGACATGTGGGGTTATTTTCATGTCAGTGAGTCAGATCCATGGCAATGGGAGGAGCACGAGAACCAGATGTCTCATCACAGTCATAAAGGCCGGAACAACAACAACAACAACAACAACACCCAGGAGAATGTGCTTTCTCCGTGGGACACCGGCAACACGGCTCCATGTGACAGTATACGATCTTGCAGGTGAGATGTGAATTTTACTTAAATGCTCCACAGGCATGAGAGAAACATTAAAAACATTTTTTTTAAAACTTCCTGTCTTTTCTTACACAGATGTCAGCAGCACTATGCCTATGGTCCTGTCTGCACAAACCATGGTCCCACACCTCCCCCTGCTGCTCTTCCTGGACATAACTATAACCTACCCCAAATCCCAGAATCGGACCCACCTCAGTATCCCGGACCCCCCCTGTCCTCCTGTCAAGCTACAAGCCCAGCCCTGGTCCAGATCTCAGCACCCGGGTCTGGTTTGGCGTGGCAGTATGAAGGACAGCGGAGAGGTTTATCAGGAGCATCATCAGCCATTACGGATGAGTCCCTAACTAGGAATTTAAACTCAAACAGGAATATATACCCCAAAGAACTTTCCATAAGGATTATATCAGTGTGAGGACAGCACACAGAAATCATCAGTCAAGACTTTGTTTCATATCTAAATCTGTACAACAGCATCAGCTGTATAGATGAGGACTGTGGGATGTGACAACTATGCCGGCATGTTTTGGTGAAATCATTATATCAGCAGTACTAAGATGGCTCTAAAGCTGAAATGACCTGACAGGCTTGTGTGCCTTTGTTTTGTTTTTGCACACTGCCCCCTGTCTGTAAAGAGGCGCCGGTGCGCTTTCAAGACACAGCCTTCACGAGGCCCGTTCTTGGGAGGTCAAGAGATTTGTGTTTAAAAGGAAGTTCTGCTGCTTGAGGTCAACACTTAAGGTGTTTATGGGATATAATTAACTTTGCTGGCAGGTGAGGAGAGTGTGACAACAACCTAAGAAAAGTCCACTTCGTGAGTCAAGCAAGAGCAGTTGTAAAACACGCGCACGTGTAAATATACATTTTGAGAAATGTGAATAAATGAAAGACTTCTACTAATAATGAGTGGTGTGTTTAAGTTGGAAGAGATCCTTTAACAATATAAATTCTTATTAAAAGCACATTATTATTTATTTATTTTATTATTATTGTTGTTATTATTACACTTAGTTTAAAATAGACTGATGTGGGTTTACATGCGGTACTTCTGTGGTTCAGTGTTTGCTACGTAAAGCTCAGCTGCTGCTCCCGGGTGTAGTCTCTCAGTCGGCCCAGCGCATTATCATCCGTGTGTCCCTGAGCTCGGTCATGTGGTGGCGCCGCGGCCGAGCGTGCTGATGTGACGCGGCTGCAGAGACCGTCCCACCGGGGAGAACGGGAAGTTTCACTGGGGAGGCTCTTGGTCCGAAGTACCAGCACGCTGCTCATTTGTCAGTATGTCAGGTTTGTGACTCGAGGGTAAGATGGTTTGCCTTGTGCGTGCGCGATGACTTCAGGCTCTGTCCCTGTGTGCGTGCGCCACTTGTTGCTGTAAATTGCATAGTATAAAGCAGCCGTTGTTAGAGCTGTTTGTGAGTGATTTATTATGGCTTAACATCCCAATATGCTCTCTGTAAATAAATCAGCAGGCGTTTGATAGGCTGTTGTCGTCCAAACCTTCGTTAGCCTGCTCCTTCTGCTCTCAGTCTAGTCTGCAACGCCACGCACATTTTTATAGCATTAATTGAGATAAAGTCATTTCACAGGCAAATCCTGTTCAAACATTAGTAGAACGACCCCTAGTGAACGAACTATATATAGGATAACAATAACACTATAGAAGTTAATGGGAGAAAGTGTGGCCAAATATGCAGCTACTGTGTTCAGAAGAATAAACCTCTTAGTCACTTATTTTCAGAACATGGCTGATGCCAAGACCAGCTTACTGAGAAATTACTTAACCTCCTGAGATTTGAGCTCCTGTTTGCAATGCATTTTTCATTTTCCTTAATATCTCTGATTACATGCACCTGATCGAAAAAAAAAGAAGTAATATCCTAATATGTGGACACAGGGTCTTAGGAGGGTAAGACTAACCATCAAATCTGCAGACATGCTGTTAGAGCTTTGTGGCAGGAGCCAATTGTACAAGGTCATGACCTCTTTTCTGACCTGGTCTCCATGTCGTAGCTTTGAGATCTCATGGCAAACAATATGTTTTCATTGCTGTCAATCTTCCTTTACTAGACACTGATGGTTACCGAGAGCAGCTGCATAGTGACTCCCAGTTCCTGTGCTCTGATCAGAGGATGGACACTGAGCTGGTTGACAGACTGGTCCTGCAGCTGAACAGGATCTACCCTCAGATACTAAGTGACAAGGAAGCCCACAGGGTCGCTGCAGCTATTTATGTTACACAAACAAGACAGAAGCATACTGTGCAGATATGTGCAGCGATTCAATGCAGCCTGTGTCTCCCCGCAGTTCAGGAACCTGAGCGTGCCCATCAAGGTGCGCTTAGCTGAGCTCTTGAAGCACCTGCATAGAAAAGGCGAAGAGGCGTGTCATGAGTTCTACAGAGCCCTGCACATTCACAGTGAGGAGATTTATTTCAGCCTGCCCAGCAGAGTCAGACAAAGAGGTAAAACCCTGAGCTCTTACTGGCTGTTGATTCTCAATCAGATGTCAGCCCTGTCTTCTGCACTGGTTAAACTTTACAAAGGCCGAAGCTTCAGGTTTAACCCTTCAAGATTTTCCGTAAGCACATACGTGGTTTTCAAAGCACCCATTGCTTTTTCTAGCATGTTAAAAAATAATAAATAAAAATAGCTCATCTTGCATGTTTGGAGCGATAAGGTTAGACAAGCAGTAGCAGCTTCCAAAGTGTCCTATAAAGGTGGCTCCCCTGCTGTGTCTAGCTTTGGGCTTATCCTCTTTGACATGCAAAGGGAAGCTAATGTGATCCTATAGGTCCAAGTAGTCATTTGACACTGCACATGTTGTTATTTCAAATGGGATGCTGCCCTTTAACCTCTTTTGCTTTCTGCTGTAGAGGCGGGAGATCCAAAGTGCAATAGCGACAAGACAGTTCGCCGAGAGCAATATGTGCTTAACGACAGAGGTAAATTGAATCAGCGTCATTCACAACAGAGCAATCTTTTGAGTTTAAAATGCCCCACGAACTCACCTTTAATACAATTATTACAAACTAGGGGGACAATTTGAAAACGAGTGTGATATTGGCTTGCTTGTGAAATTAATGAATCAAAAAAGCCTTACATGTGTTATTGTCTTCTTTAATATGACTGCATGGCTTTTTTGTTTATTTGTTGTTTTATTGTAGTTTTACAGTTTGTGTGAGTGTGTGTCAGGGTGCCTCTGTACCCCCCCGCTGATCCCGAGATAAGCCCCTTAAGCCCGACTAAGCCGTGGACTTTAGCAAATGCAGTTGTCTGTTGAACCTTTTAACCCGTAGCATCAGAATTCGGGCCCCATCACTGCTCTTTACTGCTCCACCATTCATCATCCCATCACACTGAGGGCTCGAGCTTTGCGAGGGCAGTTAAGCTCATGTATAAAGTAGCTTCCTCCGTCCTGCATTCCTTTTGAACAGTCAGGGCTGCATCCACTGGGTCAAAGGTATGTCAGCAGGGAAATGGGTCACCGGGGATGCCGCGAAAAGGAGTCGGAGCTTGTTTAGCTTGCAGCTGTGTTTCCACGCAGCATCCTCTCATAATCACATCATTTTCTCCTCTTTTGCAGGACCAGTGTTCTTCCTGACCTGCTTCAGTTTTGTAGTTGGAATTGCAATACTCTACTATTATGGAGGTGAGTCATGCACAACGAGGGAGGCATTTTAAGACTTGAAATTTACTTTATTTTACTTATTCTTAAACAACTTTCATCTTGTTCATCGTTCCAAAATACATCCATATCCTTCAAATTCTTTTTATCTTTTCTTTTTTTTTGCTGCTCTTTCTAGACACAGAGGTTGAAAAACTGAGATATACTGGAGTATTTCTTCACTGCTCTGCAGCAAGACTTAGTAAGGATGCCAGAGATGTTTTCATTTCACATGGAGAGGTTGAAAAGTAGAAAAAAAAGAGACCACTAAGGCACTGAAAGGGCCGCTGACATGTGTTTTTCCTGTGCCAAACTCACCGTTTTCCTAAACTGCACATACTAATTTATGCAAGGACTAATTGGGGGAATTTAACTTGATACATTCTGTCACAAGTTCTCATAACTGAAATCTCCTAATATGGCAGAACTATGTAATGTTCTTTGTATTTGTATGTATGAATCTCGCCTGGATTTTTTGTTTGTTTGTAGATAGCTATATGTTTCTTTTTAACTGAAATGAAGGATAATAATATCAACTAAGTGTAGCTGTGTGTCTACACTCCCACAATGCTGTTTTCAGCTGTTACCTCTAGGATGAATCAGTTGTTTGTGTACAACAAAACAGGCGCGAGGAAGATCAAGTGTATTTTGAGGAGAGGTTCGGGTGAGAACAGCTGCGTGGGTTGTGTGCACTCAAATGAACAAAGTCACTTGGATTTTACTTTTGTTAATGCATTTTACAACACAGATTTCTTTAAATGCACAACTGATACATGTGTAACCTCACCTTAACCCACTTCCTGTGCCTTCTATGAAATCAGCTGTCTAAAGGGCGCCATAACAATGTTACATTTTCTCAAATAAAACACACAAAAAAATTAAGATCACCAGTGTTTTCATCTTGTTTTTTAATCTAGCGTGACAAACATCAAACCAAGGCAATTTGTCGATAGTCAATCATCATTAAATACTGCATATGCTACTGTAGTTTAGTCACAAAGGGAAATTAAAGATAATCAGCACTGCATTGATTAGCTTTTCAGGTTAGTTTGTGGTGCCGTTCACTCTGCTGCCAGAGCAAGTTGTTTGTCTGCACTGTCAACATGAAATGGAGATTATGTTGAATTATTTATCTAATTGATTCAACAGCATCAACATATACACTAGAGGGCACTGCTTCCTCACTCAGTGCACCAAAGTAGGAAACTATTCCAGTGTGTTATAACAATGACAATGAAAAGCAGACCTCATTAATGAATAATGACAATCAATTGGACTGAATCAGTTAGGATAACTTAATGAAATGCTGCATTAAATGCTGCTTACTCGACTGCCTTCGAAATACCTCGATGGATGCATTTAAAGACTTCCTGGTTCTTGTATTAAATGACGTGCAGGAAAATAGCCACATCAGAGGTAATGTCTGCATCACAGTGGCAGAGCTGAGCTGATCTCAGGAGGTTTTCTGCACTCAGAAGCACTTTCCTGCCTCTGTCTTCCCTGTAAAGTGAGAGCAACAGATGAGAGAGGGGAGTCATGGGGAGAGAGGAGGAATGGGGAGGTGCTAAAGGGGGCTGGAAATGTCACCAGACTGATTGTTCGGTTCACACTCTGGCATCCACATTCCCACGAGAGAGCTATTAATACGCTCGCTTCAAAGGAACTAAAAGTCCTCGTTGATGATCAGCATCCTTTGATACGCGGCCCCCACAGAGTCAGTTTGTTAAACTTCAAGGCTGATTTGGAGACGGAGCAATAGGAGCCGCGGATATACATTATGTATCTATATCAGTCAACAGATCTGCTCCAAGTGGAGCTGTGTTTATCATCAATCTGGCTCTCAGTTTGACCGTTTCCACGGTTACCGATGATAGTTGTGGAGGAGGAAAGGGATGAGATTGTGACGTTGCTTTGCCATCTGAAAGGTGCTTCCTCGCAGTCGCAGTGAAGAGATAATAGATAGTCCAGTGAATGCAGTTAAGGTTTTTAAACTGATAATTATATGAAACAGGCTCAAACTTAGTTTACTGAATATTTAAGTCAAACCACTCAAGTGTTTAAAATGAGCATTTGCTTGTGCTCTAATTGGGGTTTCAGTGGCATTGCTGCCTAATTAAGGCTTCCATTTTAACAAGTAGTTCTGCCAGGGTCTGTGCTCTGTTGACTCTGACTCACCAGCTACTTCTGCTCCAAAGAACCACAAACAAAGTCCAGCTTTGCTCATCGCAGAGGGATTCACAGCACAACCAAACACTTTTATAATTGAATGTTAGGCACGGTGCCTGCGGGATCGAGCTGACAGTGAAGCTAAAGCTGTGGAGGTGGCCGAGGGCTTTGCGGCAGACGAGGTACGCCCTGCGCTGCATGCATGCGCTCAAACCTATCAAACCTAATCAAACGTCAATGCCTCGATTAAAAATTAAAGCGTGTTCAACTTTCTGTGCGAGACTATGTATCCATGCCTGGGGTCACTGTCGGACAGCACAGGAGACAGACAGCATGAGGTCACATGTGCCCGAGTGCTGCTGTCTCCACTTTCCTGTTTGTCCATTCAGAACAAATGCTGAGTTGTTTACGTACCAGACCCCTTTGTCTTTATGGCCGTTTCTCTCTTGTTCGCTGTGTTCTCTCTGTGCCTGCGGCCACGCGGGACAAAGATTTTCTGGTAAATGAAAAGCTGTGTATTTTGTTTGAGTTGCTTTCTAGTGGAAATTTCTCTGAGAGCCTGGAGAGGTCACTGTGTTTGTAGGTCAGGGAGGGGATTGTGAAGGTCAGGTAGGAAGAGGAGAGGACCAAAAACATGCTGACCACAGGGCTTTTTTTTTTTTTAGGAGCAAACTGCAGAGTAAGGCAGGAGAGAAA
>VOQJ01031451.1:0-10914 GCA_015052665.1 Apistogramma diplotaenia
GGTTTTATTTGAAAAGTCACATGACATGGTCGCATTGATATGACGTCGAAGACGTCACATCTCACGTGATACAGAATACAATGAAAACAGTTCACAAGAAGGTGTTAACTTTTAAGACTAAAGGTTTCTTACAGACATCCTGGCTCCTCTGTTTTACATGCTGATGAGAAAGCCAGGAGTCTGATCCTAACTTTTGTCCTAAAACAATAAGAAAGAGCTTCAAAGCTCCTGCAAAAGGAAAGGTAACAGTCTCTTTATCTCTAAAGGAACAAAAGAAACCACATGGCTCAGAGAGAGCACATATCCTATTAATGAAAATAAAACATATAGGAAGAGAGAAGATATGATAAAATGCAGAATATATCCAACACAAATCATGTAGAAGATACCAGCAAATATGAAGATCTTTACGCACAGAGCAGTCTAATTGATGAGAACTGTTAAAATTCTACACAAATTACACAAAAAAAAAACCCACTGTAAATGCACTCATCTATTATTTAAAAATGTATTTGCAGCCATACTCAGAGGATGGAATATTTTAAGAAATAAAAGTAGCCATCTCTACGGGAAAATCATCTGTGGAAATGCTACAGTTTTGTTGAATTAAAGATGAAACGTTTTGATATTTTAGTAAGCATTTCTATATTTGGAAAGAACATAAAACATGCATTTCACACTCACAATAATAAGCAATAGCTGTGCTCAATACATCCAGTCACTTTTTCCCGTTCGTGCCTCCCACACCCTGAAAATCTGATTTGCTTTCCCTTCTTTTACATCCTTGATTCATCCTCTGCTTTCTGCACATATATACTTTAAAAAATGCATCAGGTTGAGACTGTGGGATTTTCTTGCTGTGTCGTTCAAGGTGAAATTGCCGGGATCGGGACTGGTTAATTCAATTACACAAATGATTAACTTCCTTGTCCATGTGCATTACCACAAAAACAGCACAACACAGCATCTGTGCCCCGAGTGTCATGCATATTTTACGCATGGGGAAGCATTTGTTTTTATTTTTACAACTACGGTAGCATTAAATGAGGCATTTAGAATATGATGGGTTAAATCAACAGTGTCGTGTGAGTGCATTTTCATTCGAAAGCTTAGTGCGACGAAGCCAAACATACGCATGGACACACCTGAACACACCTAAGCGCTACCAGCATTCAGCAGTCGCTCCACCATCCCACATCGGTTTGCGCTGATCTGGCACCAAACACAGTCAGTGGGATTATAACTTTTCTGCGCTGCGTTTTGATGGAGGAAAAAAAAAAATCACAAAATACAGATACAGGCTTCAAGTGAGAAAATAAAAGAAAATAAAAAGCATGCTGATACATCCCAGTGTCTCTACTGTTCCCCACCGCCACCACCCTCCCACTATCCCACACCTTCCACTTTCTGCCCTCAGTGAGGGATTTACCAATTACACTGCACTGCACAGGATAAGAAATATTGATTGTATGTGTACTTTTTCATCACTTTGAACACAGCACTGAGAAGCAGTTTGTAGATTGAATCCCTCTGGGAATAATACTTGGCATGCGTATTTTAAGGATACGATAAAAGAACTGCGGAATTAAACATCCATCTCATCCTAAATGCATTACTCAGCAGGGAAGTTTGTTTTCTGAATCCTATATAATATTTAAGTCTTATGAATACTGAGATTAAACCAGTTATTCATCAAATGTTCATGTGCTTGAGAATATTTAAAAATCTGTGTTTCCATTTGTTCGTCTCCTGCAGGGAAGTGCATCACAAAGAGCTGGGTGTGTGATGGGGACATTGACTGTGAGGACCGCTCAGATGAAGAGTCGTGTGAGTCAGCTGTCTGTAAGCCACCTAAGTACCCGTGTGCCAACGACAGCTCAGTCTGCCTCACGCCCGATAAGATCTGCAACGGCAAAGTAGACTGTCCCGACCGCTCAGACGAAGGACTCATCTGTGGTAATGTTCTCTTACAGTCTATGTACTCAGATATGTCTGTATGTGGGCAAAAGAAAATTCATATATAAAATGCTCTTTTACACATGCTTTTGAAGTTTATGTTCTGAAAAGCTTCCAGTCTGCATTCAAATATGTCGCAAAGCAAAGCCATCACGCTTCTTCTATTCTGTGCATCGTCACACTGAAAAAGGGAAATATTTTATCAACTCCTGTCACAAACTTGGTAACAGGTTTTGTAAAAATAAATAAAAAATTTAAAAAAAAGCTTTACTCTGTTTTCCGTAAGGGGAGGTTTTCCAAAAACGGCCCTTTTGTTGTGGACAACTAATGCGGACAGCTCATCAAACACCGAGTCGGTAAAAAAGGTTAGAAAAAGTTTTTGGAGTAGCTGAGTCATACCAGTGTCAACAGATTCTGACAAGTTGCACAGCAGATAATTAGACATATGACAAAACTTGTCAACAGTGAGATCCAAGCTGGCTGTTCTACATAAGGAACATTTACACCCACCTTTCAAGCCCACAATAGAGTGTTTTATATAAGAGTCATTTTAAATGGGAATACTAAGAAGAAAATGTCAAAAAGAATTTTGAATCATGCGCTTTTTAAAGGATAGATGAGTGAAAAGCTGATCTGGTATCAGCAGTTTAAGACCGACAGCGACAGTAAACGAGTAACATTTGCATTGTATGTGAAAACTACAGCAAGTCTTTAAACGCAGCACTGCAGCTTAATTCACAATGTATCGCCTACGGTTTGAAAACATGAACCCGATGAAGCACATGTTCCACTATTCAAAGTGGAAGATGATGTTCTCTGTTGAAGCACCTCACAGAACATGTGCAAACTCTCACTTTAATTTTTGTCTTATATCTTGTTGAAAATCTCCCAGTGGAGCCTTTCTGTGTCATCTCCCTCAGATTGTGTAGCTTAGAGCCCAGCAAATGACTGGTATCTGTTGTCTGAGAGACCAAAGGGACGGAATATGAAGAAAGCGCTTTCCTCGTGGAAGTGTTTGTCCAACAGCCTTCAGATGAAAGCGATAATCTCATGTGACTAGCCGTTGCCATCTAATCTCTTAAAGTGAGCAGTGTAAACACAAAGGTTCATTTTCAAGAACATCACTAGCCAAGCCTCATGGGGGTCTTTCAGGACCCTCAAGTGTTATTGCAGCTAAAAAGAGGTCTTCTGGCTCCTCATAGGCAATTAGGCTGCGCTCAGATGGGACCTTAGGGGTCAGATTGAGTTGCATCACCTCAGTAGGATTCACGCTCACCATTTAGCAACTGTGACCACTTTGCCCATTTCCCCTAACAAGGAGAAATTTTAGCTTGTGGAAAAGGAAGTTTAATCACAGCGAGCAAAAAGAAACCAGGTCAGTTTGATTTTCACCACTGTTTTCCATCTTGACCTTGTAAACATGAGCTTCATCTTTATAACAAGATACGGAGAGTAAAGGACTGCGCATGATGTCTTCCTCTTTTGCTTTGAATGCAAATAAAAAGAACACTTTTCTTCCACCTGCTGTTTACAAGCTTGATCATTACACACCACCTTTAAGCTTATGATCTCTGCAGAAGCTCTGACTTGAAACATAAAACCATTTGGATTCATTCTCACTAATGGCACAATTTTGTTTTTTGTTCTGCAAGATATTTAGATGCTATCGCCGCACACATTTTCGAACCCTCCTTTTAAATCTTGCTACATCATGTTGTGTCATCTGTGTCGTTTCTAAGATGTGACCATTCTTTTCCTCAGATTTGTGCCTTGTAGCCAGAGGGGGCTGCAGTCACCAGTGCACCGTGGCACCGGGGAAAGGAGTTGTGTGTTCTTGTCCCCCTGGGCTTCACCTGGACTCCAGCAACAAGACGTGTGAGGTGGTAGACTACTGCAGCCGTCACCTGAAGTGCAGCCAAGTGTGTGAGCAGTACAAGACCACAGTGAAGTGCTCCTGTTATCCAGGATGGATGCTCGACTCAGACGGCGACAGCTGTCACAGCACAGGTAACAGACCCTAGCTTTTTAATGTTTGTTTGAGTGATATTGCTGGCTGTGGTACTGTGGGCCTGTGGCTGCAGTAATAATACATTTTGTCCTTGGGCATGCTGCACCTGTACGATATTTGATTCTGAGTCCAAACCTCCTATGCAGTGCCAGTGAGTAATTGAAAAATGCAAGTTTTAATTATACAATAACTTATTATGGATTTATCCCATGGACAATAGAAGTTGAAATATGAAAACTTAATAGGAAGGTCCTTGTGTTAGTGTCTCTGACTGGTTAAGAAAAGTGGAGAGGTAGTTTGAAGAACAGTAAAAGATGGTGATTTAGAGTTTCTATCTGTTCACGTCCAATCGAATCAGAAGAGGCACCATTGCAATGAGAACTGTCTGTTTCAATCGGCGCTGATGCTGAGTGAGGAAAGCATGCTCCTCCTTCTCAAAGCGGCTTTGTTACTTCATTCAGCTCTGCAGATATTCACCTCAGGCCTAATAGCATATAAACACACGTGTTTAGCCAGACTAGCATCACATTATAAATTCAGACTTTCTTCTAATGTGATTGCTCTGACTCGCTAATCCATTTGATTATAGCACTTTGAAGCTTCTGCGATACAATAGTTGCACACATGCGCTCGGACTGTCACATTCAGATTTATGGCCCTCATTGTGATTACTTGCTTCTCTCTTTCAGTCCAAGATTGATGGCAGTTGCAGCTCTAATCTTACATTAACGCAGGAAAATACACAATTTTCTCTAGAAGCTGATCTGAATTGTACAGCTTCATCATAAATCACATTTCGCATGCAAACACCAGCATTCCACCTTAACGCTGAAAAAAGTGTTATTGGATTCTTTGTGAAGTCCACTTTTTTTTTTCTTCCTTTTCCTTTTCACATCTCAGCAATAAATGGATCATTTAGAGGGGGGGGGGGGCGGCTACAATTACAAGTCTTCTGCAGAAGTTTGGTTAGTTTGGTTACAGCACCCAAATATGACATTGAGACAAGGACACAGATTTAATTACGTTTGTGTGCAAACAGCCCTGTTCCCTAAAGTGTGATTTAGCACGAAGTGCTGTGAAGATAAGACTTGCAAAAGTTTTTCAAACACTGTGTGTAGTTTGTGTAGATTGCACACAAGTGTCCATGTGTGGCAGATTTTTTTTATGTTTTAGCTGTACACTTCTCAGGAGACGAGCTGCACTGGAGGCAGAAATAGTCTTTCTGTGTGAGCGAAGCCTCAGTGGGCGAGGCCTGAGAAGTGCAGCGCGGAGGGCTGTTCACCAGCTTTACGACTTGTCACTAGATTTAGATACTTTCGTCAAGACCCTAAAAAATTTATTTCTCAAAAGACACTGCTTACAAATGTATCTGCTTTTGTCAGAAAATGGGAAAATGCAGAATGTTGATTCCCAAAGTATTTGGGAACAAATTTTCTTGGCTGCAACTGATGCATATAATTGAGTGACACATTATGGTATAAGCCACTGAGAAATGTTTAAAAGCATATCATCTGCACAGTGTACTGTGCTGAGTAGAAGCTGAGTAAAGGGGATATATACTGAAGCAAATTAAGCTTAATTGTTGTAATTACTATGCAAATTTTAAAGTTACCAAAGTTGTCATTAATAAGATTAACATGGATTCTGGTCTACGTGCTTTTCCTGTTGCATATGAAAATGTCTTCTGTTAGGGAAAAAACAAAGCCTATGATGTATATGATTCTGGCCATCTCTGTATCTGTGGGTCCTGAAACAGAGCTTGTGTAGAGTAAAATGCCCCCTATTAGAAAACCACAAGCACATGCTTGGCTGCCTACGATGATCTCATCATCCTGGCTGTTATTTAGAAACTTATCAACATTTCAATTCATTTGATGCTAGCTAGTTGCAATTAGCAGTGCTGTTGACATTAGTTAAAGAATTTTTTTGACTCCCCCAGAGTACACCCTACCGGACAAATTATAAAAAAAACGTTTTGGTTGGTTTTAGTTCACATGGTAGTCTTTTTTTATGTATTTGATTATCTGTTTTGTTTGAAAATAATGAGTTTAATTATTATTATTTTTTTGCTTAATCTCTCTTTGTGCTCTTTGATGCATCACAGTTATAATCGTCTTGATGAAGATGTGTTAAAAGTGTTAAAACACTTGGTGTTCACTACACGATGTCCTGGATTGTGAATTTATTCCCTCACTAGATCCCTTTGAGGCTTTCATCATTTTCTCAATCCGGCATGAGATAAGACGAATAGACCTTCACAAACGAGACTACAGCCTGCTGGTGCCAGGACTGAGGAACACCATTGCATTAGACTTCCACTTTAACCACAGCCTCCTTTACTGGACAGATGTGGTGGAAGATAAGATCTACAGGGGAAGGCTCTCTGAGTCTGGAGGTACTGTGTTGTATGAACATCCATGTCTTTTTGCTCACTTTTCCTCCAATGATATTGTTCTGTTTGAGCCTGCTGCCTTCACACATATTCATTTCTGATACGGTGCTCTGATTTAGTCTCTCCTGAAAAGTTATCTCAGGTCGAACGAAGTTTAAAATTCTGCAGAAGTCTAAAGCTTTTGTAGTACACAGTCTCCCTCTTATAAAATGATGAATCAGAGCTTCTCATTTGCTCTTCATTTCTGTGGGTGGCAGTACATTCACTGAGTTCCTGTGCCTTTACTTCCCTCTGCGGAGCAGTAGATATCACCTCTGTAGCTATTCCACCTCTTTGTGAGACACCCACAAAAGTTCATCCATCTGAGAATAGTTGTAAACAGCTGGATTATAAATATAGGAGAACCCATTTACTGTGCTTAATGGAACCCTGTAGAAGGCAATCCTTTTTTTGTTTTTTTTATTAAAGAGCTTCCCTTAAGATTTTTTTGAGTTTCTTTGTTTTGAGTGTTTTTCTGAGGACTGTACCAACCACTGCTTCCTACTGACTATAGTTTTTGTTAGTGCAATATATGCTGTTTTCACACATGTCTAAGCACTGTCTGAAATTGCTCAGATATACTGTAGCGCACACTATGAGATCACCTCATATGTGTTTTAGCTACCGAAAATATGCAGTATGTTTTAGGGAAGGTGCAGTACCAGGGTAGAGCGTGTAGCTTTTAGGGCCCAGGGGGCTACTCACAAAATGAGGGTGGTCTTGACACTTACCTGGTCATGCACGGACTCAATCAGACATCAGACTGACTTTGAGTGAAGGAGTTAGCAGGGCTAAGTCTGTGTAGTGTCTGGTCTGACTTGTTCAGACTTTTGCCATCTGGCATGTAATTCAGGGCTAAATGAATGTGGAAAAACAGGCTTTCGTCATGCAATTGTGTTGCCAATGTTGTTTCAGGGGTTACAGGAATTGAGGTGGTTGTGCAGCATGGCCTGGCCACTCCGGAGGGTCTGGCTGTGGACTGGATTACAGGGAAACTGTACTGGATTGACAGCAATCTGGACCAGATCGAGGTGGCCAAGCTTAATGGAGAAATGCGTGCTACACTAATAGCTGGAGGCATGGAGCATCCACGGGCCATCGCTCTTGACCCAGGACAGGGGTATGATCTGCACTAATGCCCTCATTTAGAAACTGCTGGTACTGTAGATGTGTTTTCCATCAGACACCAACATTGTCACAATAAAGTCAAGCATAACCTCCCTGTGTTTTTCACTCCTGCACCTGCCTCTGTGTATGAACATATCTGCTGTGTCGAGGTTCATTAAAGCAGCAGTTATAGAATCCATTCTATAGTGCTTTGCTCTTTATTCCAGTAATAACAACTGATGTACCTAATGCCCGCAGCCACGCCTGCTTTATATGCTTTATGTCCATTCTCTCTTGATCTTCAAGAATGTTTTTCTCTAAAACACTGTAACCAACCGAGAGTTTTGAAAAAAAGCTTTATTTGAAACATTCCCCTCTGGGCCCAGTTTTCAAATCATGCTGCTGTTTATCCTGCTGAGATGCATGGAGAGAGTATTTGAAGAATAAGCTGTGGCTTTGAAATGGATGGTTCTCCTTGGCCCTACAGTCAGCAAGCAAGTCTGCAAAAGCAGAGTAATAGGTCTAACTCATTATTAGCCAGTGCTACTACACATATGGAGACCTTATCCGTTGGTGCCTAAAGAGAATGAACTGCAATGAAGAAAGAGGGAGTTATTTATATTAAGCCTGGAATGCATGGAGCAGACATAGTGCTGCAGGTGTGCTTTGTTATAATAGTGTATGTATTTTGTATTTATTGTTATGTCATATCAGCTTTTTAAATTTGTGTTTGTTACTACACCATGGAAATGTGTTTTGAATCTCCTTTTATAAGAAACTTATTTCAGTTTACAAAGTAAAAATAATAATAAATGTGCACGTGTTATTCTGGGAACGGCAAGAATTTAGCTTAACGACACAATGTGGCAGCCTTTGAGCAATGCAGAAGTTATTATGATGTTATTATAGTTTTATTTGGCTATATGTGTTTTTTTTTAATATTTGTCATAGTTGAAATAATGATGCTAATATATGCACTACAGTTCTACTTTACATTTACATATTACATTGTTTATTCCTACCTCTTTGCATGCATACAGCCGTGTCCACACACTTTCCTTGTTAAACAAAATAAATAAATAAGCAATGGGAGAAGGATTAAACGTCAGTAGAAACCTGCTTCTACTGCAGGTGCGTTTACACTGAATTTTTTCATTGACTTTACATTAAAATTTTAACACATGCAAGTAAGGAGTGTATATGCCTGGGTGGAAAAGAGTTAGATTTGAAAACCCAAGCTTTTATGTAAACAGACAGGTCTATTAGCTCTGTATCCAACCATAAAGCCCAACACGACCTTGATGCTGTTTGTGTGCTTGTATTGCGAATTCCTGATTTGTACAGTTTAAGTCAAAAGTTTTTATACGCTCATCATGGCCATGAATGCCATGTTGATTTTGGACTTTAAATGATTTCTTTGAACTCTTCGTTTTTCTTAGGATGGAGTGATTGTACAGGATGCATTGTTAATGACTTTAGAAAACAAGAATTAGCGTTTGAATTTATTTTGGATTTTCTCTAATCCATGCAAGGAATTATACATGCAAAATTTATTATTTATGAATATATTTTTTAAAAAAAACAAAGAATAAAAACCCAGCTCACCTCTCTGGGTGGTCTTTTTACCATCCAACCTCGGGGCCTGTACTAGAAGTCTTGGAGCTTGAGGGTCCTGCCCAGTGTCTTAGCTGTTCCCAGAACTGCGCTCTTCTGGACAGGTATCTCAGATGTCATTCCAGGAATCTGCTGGAACTGTTCTCCCAGTTTCAGGGTCACTGCCCTGAGTGTTCCGATTACCACGGGGACCACTGTTACTTTCATCTTCCACACCCTTTCCAGCACCTTTCTGTGCCCTTGGTATTTATCGAGCTTCTCGTGTTCCTTCTTCTTGATGTCAGCATCACTTGGTATTGCAACATCTATCACTATGGTCTTCTTCCTTCATTTGTCCACCACTACAATGTCCAGTTGGTTCACCATCACAAGTTTGTCTGTCTGTATCTGGAAGTCCCACAGGATCTTAGCTCTGTTATTCTCTGTGGTAGACTCCAGCCTCTATCGATCTTGTCCTTAGAGCTTGTTCCTGTGCTGCCATGATTAGTGCTTCTGTGCTTTCTGTCAGTCCAGCTTTGCCCAGCCATTGGTAGGATTTTTCTATTTCAGCCACATCTTCTATCTGCTGGTGGTACATACTGTGCAGAGGCCTGTCTTTCCATGATGGTTCCTGTTCTTCTTCCTCTTCTTTCTCAGATTTCTATTTCCTGAGGTACTCACTAAGCACATGATCCTTTGTGGCAATCTTCCTAATGTACAGTGATTTGCAAAAGTATTCGGCCCCCTTGAACTTTTCAACATTTGCGACTTTTCAGGCTTCATACATACATACATAAAGATATAAAATTTACCTTTTTTTGTGAAGAATCAATAACAAGTGGGACACAATTGTGAAGTGGAATGAATTTTTTTGGATATTTTAAACTTTTTAAACAAATAAAAAACTGAAAAGTTGGTCGTGCAATATTATGTGGCCCCTTTACTTTCAGTGCAGCAAACTCACTCCAGAAGTTCAGTGGGGATCTCTCAATGATGCAATGTTGTCCTTAATGACTGATGATGATCAACAGAATCCACCTGTGTGTTATTAAGTCTCTGTATAAATACGCCTGTTCTGTTATAGTCTCAGGTTCTGAAGCGCAGAGAGCATTGTGAAGACCAAGGAACACACCAGGGAGGTCCGAGATACTGTTGTGGAGAAGTTTAAAGCCAGATTTGGATACAAAAAGATTTCCCAAGCTTTAAACATCTCAAGAAGCACTGTGCAAGCAATCATATTGAAATGGAAGGAGTATTAGACCATCGCAAATCTACGAAGACCTGGCCGTCCCTCTAAACTTTCATCTCGAACAAGGAGAAGACCAATCAAAGATGCAGCCAAGAGGCCCATGATCACTCTGGATGAGCTGCAGAGTGAACACAAACATGTCAAGGAGTAGAAACAAAGTAACACAGAAATTATTAGAACAAATAGAACATTTGTGACTCCCAAAGACCCGACTGGTAGTGATGAGGCCACACACATGCTGTTGAAGTCTCACATCCAGCCCCTTATATTTCAAAGGCAGAGCGCTGTGGCAAAAAGCTGGGGAAAAAGCACTACGTGCAATCCAGACCACAAACCAAAGAAAAACCTTAAATCCTTGGTGAGATCTCAACCCCGTTCTGGGAATAGTCATAGAAAAATATTGTTGGCTACCCATGAAAAAATAAACACATTTGTATAAATTCAGTAAATTAAATGATATTGGCAATTTTTTTGTGTCATCATCCTACCTGAGATGATATTTTTTTATAACATACCTTACTGTCTACTCTAAATCTTCACTCTGTAAACAGACTGATGTCACTACAGTCT
>VOQJ01031457.1:3124-20714 GCA_015052665.1 Apistogramma diplotaenia
CACGCTCTAAAAGTTTAATGAGAGCTTAATTGTTCTGTGTGTGTGTGTGTGTGTGTGTGTGTGAGTGTGTGTGTGTGTGTGTGTGTGTGTGTGTGTGTGTGTGTGTGTGTGTGTGTGTCAGGCTATAGAGAGGCCACAGGAGCTGGGAAATCATTGGTCCACATGCTAATCTGTGGTGATGGTTTATGTAACTCCTAGTATCACATGATCACACGTCACCACCGGCTCAGTAACTGGCTGTATTCAGTAAATCACTCACTAGTCAGCCATTCAAACACAAATGAGTGACATCGAGGGAAAAAATAAGGAGCTCATGTACAGTCGTAACCTGGCCCACTGCCTTTTATTCACTATGCAGCCACATCCGCATGTTTTCCCGTGAATGAGGTCTGCTCACGGATTTTAATAAGAGACGAGTGGTGTTTTAAAAGCACTAAACAAAGAAGGTCGGGGACACACCGCCGCTGCGATCCTCTGGAGTGTATATGTTCCTGGTGACGGACGGCTCCATGAAAGTGCGGGGAATACAAGTGCAAGGCCATGACGAGATGGCAATGAAGCTTTTGTTCTGGGAGCTGGAGCAGCATCTCAAAAGGTAAAATAAAGACAGGGACCCCCCACCCCCTTCCTAAAAGGGTCTGTATACGGTAGCCGTGAATAGGCCAGTCACTACAGTAGCTGCACACAAAAGGCTGCATGGCTATATTGTCCTTTGGTTCAGTCACACAGGGTTTCAGGGGTGCTTTAGCACTGTATGTTCTTTTTCATTCATGTATAGTAGATAAACTGTAGGGGCTGTTTGATGTATAGTCATGTAGAATTGTGCAGATGGAGAGTAGACGATATACTATATGTAGTCGATGTGTGCTGCTTACTAATGTCTCTTGGGAGGGTGAGTAATTAAAACCTACAGCATGCTTGCTTTTTTTGGTCATTGCACTGCTCGCCAATTTTTATTTATTTTTTAAGTGTGGTTTTTGATATCAAATGGCCCATCTGTTCCATCATCTCACATGAAGTTATCCTATTTTTAGCAGCAGATGCAGTCCACAGTGTAATTTCTGTACTACTTGTGGAGTTTTTCTTCATTAAATGCACTGAAAATAGATTAAAATGAGGGAAATTGTACATTTTGGATTATCATTGTTGCTTATGTAAAGTACATCATACTAACTTATGTCAACTTCATATACCATATATTGGTAAAGAAAGTGACTGATGGCGTATGTGTAGAGACTTCACACAGTTATTGAAATATATGTTCAGTAATTAAAATGTTCATCACAATTAATTATCGTTAGATAAAAGTAGAACGTCAGCCAGTGCTGGGCTCAACACAGTCTCTGGGTTATTTCTTTAAGTTGCTTCAGTAGGTCACTGGGCTAGTGTACTGTTTCACAGCAAAGCAGCGAGGCCATTCATCAGCTGGCTGACCTGTGTATGACACTGTCAGTTATTGCATGCATGGTTTAAAGGCTACAGTGTTTTGTAATACATCAACACAAACAGCTAGGAGAATTCTTGGGACTTTCGTAGCAATGCTAGTTGGTTCACTGCATCTGTGGCACATGGTGAAATAAATAAAGTCCCCCAGAAATAAATGTTTTCAATGACTGTGATAGACTGGTGACCCGTTCTGTCCTGGGTGGCTGCATTTAATGTCTTTAAAATGCTATTACAGATCTTGGTAATGAAAACGAGACTTAAAAAGATTTGGAGAATGCGTACTAATCCATCTAAAATAATGTGTGTTCTGGATTTGTTTTTAAAGGAGCAATGTGGAGAAAATGGTTCAGTGGAAGGTGGTGCCCCATTGTTTGTTTGTAGTTTATAACTATGCTTAAAGTTTACAGCTAAAGCTTTTGTCCCTCTATAAAAGGGTGTTTGCTTTGTTTCTACAATTGCTGGAAACTACAATTGTAATTAAAAAATATTTGATTTATTACCCAGTTCTATTCCTGTGCTACCTGTCAGTCAAGAAGTCATTGTAAGTGGCCCGTGATGGTCCTGTTATGTTTACTGGTTCATGTCCTGTCCTGCCTCATCTACAGTATATCCTTAATAAGAGATCAGAATCTTCATGGGAAGATTAATAAAATCACTGGTCAGTACAAGAAAAAAATACTGCTTAATTTTCATTGGGAACCATTGATGTATAAATTGCCCCCTATTTCAACCTAATCTCAAGGGACTGAGAGTAGCATAGGTGCGGCACATAGTTTGCACTGGATTTTTTTCTTTGCTTTTTAATGACACCAATTGCTAGTATGCTGTTCTTCTATTTTTGTTGTTTTATACCAATTGACAAACAGCTTTTAGGTGCATGCCTGCTTCCTTTTAGAGGTAGAAGCATTTCAAGGGTTCTTTGTCATTCACATCACACTTAGATCCTGTGAAACGAAATTCTGTCCGCAGGTAACAGTGTATCCTTTAAATAGTAGCCCCAGTAAAAAAAATTAGGGAACTGCAAGTTACAGCCATCTTTTACATACAGGCTGTGGTTGCTATTCCATCTTGAGGTACATGGTAGTAGTTTGTGAGGGTAAAGGCTGGTGCTAGCTGGTTATTATACTAACCTGCAGTTTCACTGCATTAACTTGGACAACTTGCAGCTGTAAGTAAAATGTAAATAAAAACAGAATGCAGTGATTTGTAAATCTTGTAAACCAATATTTTATTCAGTAGAACATAGATGGACATTTTCCTGTTTCATTAGCTTAATTTAATATTTTTTAATTTCATCTCAAAAAAACATTTTAGCCAACGGAACAAATTTGGGGCATCATGAAATTAAAACCATGACAAAAACCTGAGACTGCTGAGCAGCTGGAAGCCTTTATCAGACAACAGGACAACAAAGGTCCAGCAGCTGCTCTCCTCATTTCCCAGCTCTTTACAGACTTATTAAAATAAATGGGATGCTACACAGTGGTAAACATGGCCCTGTCCCTTCTTTTGAGATGTGTTGTTGCAATCAAATTCAAAGTTTACTTAAAATGGTACGTTTTCTCAGAACACACAAATGTTTAAACTATGTTCTATTGTGAATAAAATATTTGAGATTTGCAAATCAAAACATTTAGTTTTTACTATACTTAACAGTGTCCCTACCCTTTTCTTAATGATGTTGTAGCCTGTACTTATTAACGTGCTCCAATCAGCCCCTGGGCTTAACAATTTTTCTGTAAAAAACTCTGTATTTGTTTGATTATTTGAGTTAAAACCTTTCTAAACAGTTTTAAATATAGTCCTAGAGGAAAACAAATTCTCAATCTTAATTGCAAAATGTTTGCTTAGGACTTAGTTTTTCCACAAATGAATTAAACCTAAGTTAAATATTGTTTATAAACAGTTCCACGTTGTACCTTTTTAAAGCTTGAAAATCTTGTTCCTGACAAGTGTCTTTTTCCTGGAAGTACATCAAGCTTACCAGTGTAAACAGGTATAGCTCTTACCAAGCCTCTGTATAACTCTGTATGTGCAGGTCTAATTTGGACCTTATGCGTGGATTTTACCCGTCAGCAGCTGCTGTTGTACTGGCTATTTGGAGTGTGGATAATTGGCTAAACCCGCTTCCAGTCAATTGACCGGAAGAGATAAGAGCGGCTCAGAGCGTCTTATTGAGGTACTTGGCTTCTTGATGAGTGCTTTCTTGGGAATGAGGGTGTATGAAGTACAAAAAAAACTTTGTTCATAGTACTAGTGCTTACTGGTGTCACATTGATTTTATTGCCCACATTTTAAAGGTGACTTCTGAGAAGCTATTGAGAAGGTATCCAGCTGGTGCTTCGTGTCTGAATACTTCACCCTGAGATGTGACCTCTCCCGTTCTTCTCTCTACTCGCCTACTGTAGTATTTAGTGCATTAACATGCAAAAATTACTCAATTGCTTAGTTTCAGATTCCCACTTGTGAGGTTTTGGTGCTTTTCTTTGTTTATGAAACGAGTTGTCTTATGTGGAACTACATAACTACTAAGTACCTCAGTTTAAGTAAACTCTATTGGTCCTGATAGGAAATTATTTGTGGGCATAATGCTGCAGTACAGAGGCACAAGATCACTGAACCTTGTGACCATTTATAAAACACGATACTTAGAAGTGTAAAAAGGAACATCATAACCACTAAAAGCATTTTACTGAACACAAGATGTAGTTACACATGCATATTAAAGAAACCGTTAAAATGGGAGTTCAAAGGAGTCATGAATCCAAGTGAATGTTTTACATGTTGCTCTGTGCAGTCTTTAGCTCTGGAGCCAGGAATTAGAAAACAAACAGCTTCAGGCATTTCATTTCTGACCCTCTTCATGGTGGTAAAAGTTTGTACTTGAAGGAGTGGGGATTTTGAGTCCAACAGCTTACTTCCACAGCCTCTTTTTTTGGTTTTTATTCAGATTTGTCGTTATAGCTATTCCGTGCATGCTGCCAAGTTGTTTCTCAGTTGTGCTCTTAATTCACTTTCTGACTTCCTCATGAAACATTAACACAATCTGACTATAGTGACTGGATCTTAATTTTATTCACACTGACTTGGTCACTGTGTAATGTAGACATGGATGTGATCAGTGTGTCAAGAGTTTATCTGAGAGATTTTGAGAATCTTGGTTAGACAAGTAATGCGTGAGAGTGACCTTTTAGAGCGTGTAGGGAGGTGTGTGGGAGCGTGTAATGTTATGTGGATGTCTGATGTGGAAATCTAGGACTTGTTCCAATCAGTGAAATAAAGGCACTCCCGTCTGTAAAGTGTGTGAAAGCACTTTTGGGTGTGTAGATTTCTTTAGTGTTGCCAAGTTATTGACTTGTCAGAAGACTCTAGCAACATTTGTTTCTTTTTCAAAAAGCAACTAGAGACAAAACTAGTGACTTTATCCAGTGTTGTTAGACTTTTGGAGTCCCAAAACACTCAGAGCGGAGATGGTGTCCTCACTGGTCTGAAACCAGGGTTGAGTTTGCCGGTTTGTTTTGTTGAAAAAAGTAGAGCGAATGCACAAAATTGGTTAAACAATAGGAATGGTTACAAATGTCTTGCTAAATATTGTGAAAACAAACACAGTGTCACATGACATTTGTTTTTTGTTGTATTATTATTTCTTTGTACTTTGGGTAGAGATAACCACGGCATTTATTGTCTGTGCTAATTTGTGGTGCCCGTGATGTTTTTACTCTTTCGAGTCAGTGCCAAGTGGAGTCAAATAAATGGAGTTATTTTGGAACCAATTTAGAGCCATTTAAGATAAGATACTTGTATTTATCCAAAAAGTTGAGTATTTACTGTTACAGTTGCCAAAACATGAAAACCAACCTTTTGTGGGGAAGAAGAAGAAGAAGAAGAAGAAAAAGAACAGCACCAAAGAATGAGTTCAGTGAAGTTGAATAAACTGAAATGTAAATATCGATTAAGGAGCTAATTAAATTCCAACAAATAAATGCAGATATTGTGATATGAGGGCTGATGCATCTACAAAATACAGATACAAAATATGAATACCAGTATAATAGAAAGTAATAAAAAGTTACTGTCCACAGAAGATGTGTAATCCACATCTCTGAAAAGCATTTTCCTGAAATGGTGAAACCACTGTATCTTTTGGCTAATGAAATATCAACTGTATCATCTTACAAGGCTAATCTCGGTGAGCAGGGGACCTCAGATCTGACAAGCTCTTTCATAGGTGTTGTGCTAGTTATCCTGTACTGCGAAAGCTTGTAATGACTGTTTTACAAGACAGGTTTATGCTCCCTGGGAATCCCGCTCACTGTGTTCAAAATGAAAGCCCAGATGTTTCTCCCATTTGGTTTAAATATTTAATGGTTTATTCTTAGCAAGTCAGTGCTCTGTTTTATGTTGAGGACAAAATGCCTTTGTTGTGTTAAAAATCTTTTAAAATTTAGTCAGTTGGAAGAGGCTTGAGAGATGATGTGTGTGCTGTAAACCTGTAAATATTTGAAAGAGTGCTTGTTTGGAAGTGGAGGGCCTTAATTCCCCATGTATATCATCCCTGTGTGCATTTGGTAAGGCAGTTGGGAAGGGTTTCAAGATTTTATTTTATTTTTTTGCCCAGACTTCTTTGATAATCATCCTCAGAGTTCTGCAATGCACTACGAGGCCACAAGGGGGCAACATATGCTCATAAGATAGTAAGTGGACAGCTGAAGCATTTTACTTGCTAACTTCTGTGTGACCTAAAAACTAACCAGCCCTCTTAATATTGATTACATGGACCATTTTGACTGTTGTCTGTAGTTTCATTATTCATTTTTATTTCTATAGCATTAATTCATATCAACAGTCATTTTCAAGGTGCTTTTATATTGATCCTATTGTTTTGGAGGGCGAACCCCAGCAACCAGAGGATCCCCTACGGCCAAGCACTTGTCAGCAGTAGGGAGGAAGAATTGCCTTTTAACAGGAGGAGACCTCCAGCAGAACCAAACACAGGAAGTGTCAGCCATCAGCCTCTCTGTGTGGGTTTAGCAGGTTCTCCAAAGACATGCATGTTGGGTTGGTTGTTGGTTGTAAATTATCCACAGGCACCATAGGTGTGGTTGTTTGTCTCCCTCCCATGACCTTAAGTTGGATAATCAGTTAAGAACATGGATGGACAGACATGTAAAATGTGGCCAAAACTGCTGCTAACACATGGTAAGAATGTAAACAATCTTATCTTAACTTGAGTAGTAAATTACACATTCCCTTTAAGTGTGTCCGCTTGCATGATGGAAATGGTTTTACTGTCCAGAGTTGAAGTTGCAGTATGGGTATGGACAACACAGTCGGCTGGTAGATTGCATCTATTGTTTTTCTTCACCACCACCGTTAAAGTCCACTGCCTGGGACGCATGCACAGTTGGTGTGTTGTAATGTGCAGTCCCTGCAGATGGATCCACATGGTCACAAAAGACTGGCAGGTGCGTGAACATCTGCACAGACCCTCACACTCAGCATTTCATGACAAAAAAATGTGTATCTCCTGACTGGTTGTTGGCCATTGCTAGCTTAAATTGGTCAAAAAGGGGCACACTGCATCAGCATTGACCTCCCTGCAGACTGCAGTTTGGCTGCAAAAACTTGCCAACTACTTGCGGAGTGGTTGTGAAGCAATCTGGATAACATTCACCACCATGAAAATGTCGAGCCTTACCACTGCAGCCACTATTTTTGAAAAAGGGATTTGGGAATTTTTCCCAGAAAAAAAAAAACGGTGGCTGACAAGGGATTGCCAATTACTCTAGGCCTGTGCCTATATGTTAATACAATAAGCTGCGGTTTTAGAGAGATGTTTTTTGGCACTAAGAGTTCTATAAGTGCAAGTTTTTCACTGCATATAAAATTACCCAGCTTGTAATAAATCTACTAAATCGTGAAATGCTTTCCTCTCTACACACGGTTATCTCTAATAAATGACCACTAAAATCCTCCCAATTTGCTACCGGAGTGCTTTATGCAGAATTCATGTCGGCTGAGCTGCAGGTGTGGGCGTTCCTGCATATATTAACACAAACGGCCTCCGCCTCCACCAATCAGCGGCCTGCCTTTCTGTGCGTCTCTAGATAAATTATACATCCTTGTCCGGAGCTGCGGATCTGTGTGTGCGCGTCGCTGCGATGAGCTGACCTTGGATTGCATCCGTACCTCTGCAGTCAGCGTGCGAGCTTTACCGGAGAGAGAACCCCCCCACCCCTCAAAAAAAGGAAAAAGAGCGGGTGGATGTGCCACGCAGAGGCGGCGGCTGTAAATCATGAACAGCATGAATACTCCGTGTTACACCATGGCTATGGATCTAGGCGTGTGCCAGCTGAGGAATTTTTCCATTTCGTTTCTGTCGTCGCTGCTCAGCGCGGAGAGCTCGCATGTCCAGCTCGATAATAGGTGAATAGTCCCCTGACGGGGTAGCTGCTCAGTATGCACCGCTTCACCTGCTGCGCTGTGGGTTTGTGATGATTGTGTAGCATCCGGGCGCTGTTCGAGTGCCGCTGCCAGCACAGCGAGCTATAAAGGCTTACCGGGAGAGAGCATAAAGAGTTGTTGCTTTTATAGAAATTTCCAGATGCTTCCAGGAGTGACCTACATTTCTATAGAGGGAGAGGCGGGTTTTACGGAGCTCCGCAGGCTGCGCTTCACCCCCTCTCTTCTCCGCATCTCCCTCCATCTTATTTGCTTTTGTACACTGCAGCACGGTTTTTGTTTTAAAATGTATTTATTGCTCTCTTCTTGTTTTGCAGTTCATCCGGAGCCAGCGTTGTGGCTATAGACAACAAGATAGAGCAAGCCATGGTGAGTTTTTCCAACTCTTTTAAACCACAGTGCTTTTAAATAGGAATAAGATTTCTGAGGGACCCAGCTTTTTAAAAATTGCCTGTTTATGCACAGTTTCATCATCAAAATGTACTTAAATGTATGTATTTGAATTTCTAGCAACAATACGGCAACAGATCGTTAAATAAAACCACTAATACCCGAGGATAGTCCATAGTATGAGATTTCGGACCACCCTAAGGTGACAGTAGTGTAGCTAACTTAAATCTAACTGCTGCATCTGAGTTGAGAAAATATCGTGATGGGTTTTTATTTTTATTTTATATTAACAAAAATAACTGCTGTGCTCGGTTGTTGCGCCTAAGTGGAAAAAACCGAGAGCTTTATTGCCAGAAATCAAAGGTCTCTGTTGTCCCTGCTGTCAGCTCTTGTTGCTAGGCAAACTGGAAGGCTGGCAAGCTAGTTATAAATATCTTGGCCTATGATTGGCTGACACTTAAACGTGGGCCGGGTTGGTGACGTAGCACCCTGGGAATATTGTCTATCACGTTTTCCCTTTATCGTCATATTATGTTATCCCAGATTAAATTACACAGAGCCTTGCTTCTGAATATCTCTTTTTGTTTACATCTTAATGAATAATTGGTTTAGTGTTTTAGGTAGCTGTCATTTTGTTATGTTATTTACTTCAATTAGATTAGTTTTTGCACAAGGTAATCTACTACCCTAAAGGCTGGCAGTGCTTTTCCATGACTTGATGACAAAATGCAGCTTCAGTGAGTGAATATTGTATTTTTTATCCTTCAGTTTGCCTGGGCTGATTTAATGTTGCACTTTTTATCCAGACTTGTACTTACGTACTTGACTTTTTTCAGAATAAAGTAGGTCAGCTTAATTTCCCAGATCAGTAAAACTTGATGATGAACAATATTTTCAGTGCACAGTCTCGGAATGCACTATAAGACATTTAATATTCAACCTGTTTGCATTTGTAGATTTTTCTAATGTATGAATGCATTCCCCAGCTTTCTTGTCAGGACATTTCTTAACATTTGAGACGATCTGAGGTGGGCCACAGGTTGGTCAGGTGGTTTTAAAACTTTGTTTGCTTCACTTTAAATCATATCTGCAGAAATAGCCTCTATGTAATCTGAAATATTTTTTATTGTGTTTAGATTAAGTCACCTACTTTTTTTACCCTTCAAGAGGCTTCTTTAGCTTATAGTGTGCATCACTCAACTTGCCACACATCGTTTGCAGGAATTTCTCTTGAGTGTTTATTTTTTCTTTTGGTGTGTTTGCTATGGAAATGGCCTCTTAATGTTAAAAACTTTGGCTGATGAAAAGCAGAAAGAAACTGAAGGGTACTCTGAACAGGGCATTTCTAAAGAAGCATAAGGTTTGTTTTTAAAAGAATGTAAATCATATTCAGAGCACAGTTAATTGCATTGTAGGGAAGCCCCCACCCCAGTTGCAGTTGAGCAAACATAATTTGCCTTCCAAAAGATTTTATCTGTAAGTTTTATTGGTTTTTAATGTGAATGCAAACTGTGGTCAAACTGAGCTGAAGAGCTCCGAAAAGGACGACGCTTTCTCTCTGTGTCATTACATTTGTTGTTGTTTGGAAGCTTTTACTGCACTCGCGTTAACAAAGTGTGTTGTCACCAGCTCGATTAATGTCATTTCAGTTCTGTTCGTGCCTTAGGAGGTAATGAGAATATAGCGCGACTAAATAACAGGAGTCCGTAAATGGTCTGACTCTATAAATGAATGTGTTCCAAAATTGTGGTGGACAGGGACCACTTACAGGGGAGAATGGATTCTAAGGACCCCTCAATCTCTAATAACAAGTATACCAACATTTGCAACTGGAACACTTTAAAACTCATTTCCAGTCTCTTCCTCACAGTGAGCTTATTTATTTAATAATGGTGTCATGATGGTACTCATCTGTAATGATTGTAAAATTGTGCAGTTTGTTCTTGGTTTTCAAAATTAAGGTCTACATAGATACTTTAAATGGAGAACAATGAGTTTTGTTGCAGTTGCTATTTATTTTTTCTTATATTTGGAGGTTAGCGTATCTTGGTACATACTGTGGATTTTGCGTGTATTTTTTATACTGTTTATTGAGCTGTTGAATATTACACAGACTTAAAAATATTATCTTAATCTCTGAGGAGGATGCTTTTCCCCAGCATACTCATCTGTAGTGCTAAACCAAAAGTCCATGAGTACCCAGAGGGTGTAAATGGGTTGCAGACACTTGAGATTTGTCTACTTTTTTCTCCCCCTCAATTTTCACTGATTTGTTGACATGAATTGTTTTGTGCAAGTGTTGCCTGTTATGTTATGCTTCTCCTTATCAGTCTTAGCCTTTAAATTCGCTGTATTGATTCACAAATGATTCCAATAATGTTATTGGACTTGCTGTTTCAGGACCTGGTGAAAAGTCACCTAATGTATGCTGTGCGTGAGGAGGTGGAGGTTCTAAAGGAGCAGATCAAGGAGCTGATTGAGCGTAACTCTCAGCTGGAGCAGGAGAACACGCTGCTGAAGACGCTGGCCAGCCCCGAACAGATGGCGCAGTTCCAGGCTCAGGTTCAGACTGGCTCGCCCCCTACCCCTCAAACAGCCGCCACACCGGGACCCGCAAGCACCGCTGCCCTCGCCCAGCCCGCCTCACACAGCTCCGGCCCCTCGGCGTAGCTTGGCTGGGTGAAAGACTTTGTGCTCTGCCACAGCCACAGAGCCAGACTTTGCCTTCCACAGCAGGAGGTAATGTTAAGACGAGAATTTGCACATATTTATCTCAGAAGGATGCAGCCAGCGGGACGAGCAGGAGTGTGCTCAATGGCGCAGGGTAGGGTGACAATCTTGAGATGCTGGACATGAAGTTGTTTTGAACATTTGCCAAATAACCCTTTTGTCATCAACTAGAATGTCTTACTGAGAAACAGCTTATCAGTGGCAAAATATAATTTAGATTAAAAAAATCACTGTGCCTGAGTGATGTCGATTATATTGGCAGTGGAGCAGCGGGATTGGTTCATACCTGTTTTGCAGAATGATGTAAATAAAAGTGGTTCCTTCTCAGAGTTTCCAGTTTGATGGACACGAGATCAAAGAAACAGCCTTCTCAGAATGACAAATGAAGAATGTGAGCAATCAAGACAAAGTCCCCATCTGGAATGGGGGAGTTTAGGGTGGGAGGGGAGGTTCTCCACAACATGTTGCAGCATTGATGATGATGATGATGATGAATTTAGTTCAACTGTGGGTTGATGGGATGAACAAACCATGGTTTCTTATGGAGATGATGATATTCTATTTTCAGTATTTCAAGCTCCTCATTTTGCCCTTAACGAAGCTCATCGTTGCTGTTTTCTCAACCCTGCAGTGGCATGTAATTTAAACCTTATATGACAGGGTTGAGACATTTGGGCTAAGCTGCATTTTTTTCTTTGTTTTCCTAAAAGATTCAAGAGGGCAGAAGATGATGTATATTTCTGTATAGTGTAAGTATCATGTAAAATAGTGAGGAGGAGTAGGTGAAGAAAAACAACAGATGCTATCTAGGTCACACAGATTGATGCATATGAGTCTTGCCCAACCTGTGTCATCTATTTTTAATGCTGTATTTTCAGGACTGTGGATTGACGAGGAGTTTAGGTTATTTTACTGACAACAAGCAGCTGACATTGTTGTCCATACCCTTACTGCAACATTAACTCTTGACTGTAAAACCATTTCCACTTGACTGTCTTTTTCTTTCTGGAGTACTGCACTTTTTTTTCCTTTTCTTTTTTTTCCTTTTTTTTTGTTTGTTTTTTGACAGTGAAGTACTTTTGGATGAACAATATCTTAAATAACTCAACTTAAAAAAAAGAAAAATACAAACTCTGGAGATGTTCTTTTTCATTTTGTGTATCAGTTGTATCCTCATGTTCTGTGCATGTTTCCGCAAAGACCGGATGAGATATTGTAACATACATACCACAATTGCACTCGACAGCTACACTTCACAACTTTCAATAAACATGCTTAAGGAACAAATGACAACTTGGATCTCTTTCCTTGTCTTCCTGTCCAATCTGGGTGCTCCACAGACAGTGTTTTTAAACAATGTGACCATGTTTGGACAAGAGGGTTGAGTGTTAATGGAACAGACTAAAAAGAGTAAAGGCAGGGTGGCGTAGGGGACAAGATGGTGATGAGACCTGCTGTTATGTATGGATTGGAGACCACGGCATTATCAAAAAGACTGGAGGCTGAGCTGGAGGTGGTAGAGCTAAAATGTTGTGACCAGAATGGACAGGATTAGACATGAGTGCATCACAGGGGCTCAAGCTGAGAAGCTTGAGACAGAGGGGCAAATAGTTTGAACATGTACAGGGGATATATTGGACACGGAGCTGCCATGCCAGAGAAGAATACCACAGAAGTTTCATGAATGTAGTGGAGGAGGACATATAGAAGGTTGATGTGGCATACAGTAAGGTGCTAGGGATAGGGTGAGGTGGAAGTCGATGATTTACTGTGATGACATCTGAGAACAGCTCCCTAGTTGCAACCTTTTACATTGGGAAACTGAATGGAAGCAGTCGGTGGTCACCTGGCAGTTGAGCATGTGACACCCTAAACCTTTAGGTGACCATTTTTGATTGCAAATGATTGCTTGGAGACACATTGCAGAGGTTGCCTGGTGGGAGGCATCTGACTCAAAATGACATCACTGGCAAAAGGTTCCACAATCTGGGTGATTGAAAATGTACAAATGTAATCAATCTTAGTCTGTGCTGATGAGTGCCACTTGTCTGCAATGCGACAGGAACTTCACTCAACTGGTTATATTCTTATAGGAATACAAGATTGAGTGCCTACAGTACATCATTTTGCAGCTTATTCACTGTCCTGCAACAGCAACGTCACTACTTACTTAAATAGTGTCCAGACATAATTTCAAAGAAACTGAAATTCAGAAAATACTTCACAATTTCATTGTACAGCTGTATGATGACGATAAATTCTATTCTATTCTACAAATGTGAATTTGTGTGCAAGTGCATGGCCACAGATTTGTGATTTTCAGTGATCAAATTAGATTGCCACATATCACAGATGGCATGCCAGTGGCCCCGTTCATTTGTAAGCTGACGGCAGACTGAAGTGTAATTTATGGTCAAGCGTCTGCGCAGACTTTTGGGGTTCACCAGGAATAGGAGAACAATGAAAAACTCATCAATGATTAAAAATACAGCATGAAAAGCCAAGAGAGTGGCTGCAGTCAAAACCTTTCATTGCTTTTAATGCTCAGTTTCACTTCAGCTCTTTGCTGCTGGCTGACGGACCAACAGCAGGAAGTGTGACCCACAAGCCGATTGGACCACATACTTTGTACACTACCTCCATGGACTGACTGCGATACTGCAATCGCCACCCCAGCTGAACCATGAATTCTGCTCAACTCCATCTTATCGCCGTCTGGACACACGAAAGTCGCTTTGAAGATTGTAAACGGTGGTGACTGTTTTCCCTAATGTGACCATAGCTCCAAATAAATATGCCATTTGGATCAAATTGTAAATGAATTGAAATACAATTCCCTGATTGCATTTCAAATCATTTCCAAGTGCGAAACTAACATTAAGTCATAAACTCACCTCAGCAGGTCAGTCTAACAGATTATAAACAATCCAAAATATTAATAAGTACACAGGGCAGTAACAGGTTAACACGCTAATCAGCCTAGTTATGAATGATCAAAATAGAGAGAGACTGGTTTAAATGAATTGTGGAAGTCTGAGCTAAACCTTAATATAGAAAAAGCCAAACAGAAACACTACATCAGCCATCACTGAAAATACCCTCATTTCTGGAAAAACCTCAGTGGCTCTGGTTAGAGGGAAACTCAAATCTAAACTACAGAACTCCATCATATTGCCACATACTGTACAACAATCAGCCACAATATAAAACCTCTGACAGGTGAAGAGAAACAGAGTCTCCAAAAGCAGAAATAAATGCGGACGTTTCCTAAATGCTCAACATTTATTTGAAAAAACATTCTTCCCATACAGCATAGACGGACAGTGAATTACACAGGTATGGCACATCGTTAGCAGGAATCACTGGCCACACAGTCTCACACCTTCACACACACGAAAAATGAAACACGTTCTCCAGCCGGCGTGGTTTTAGACTGTCCATAGAAAAGCTGTCAGAACCACAGACTGCAACACTGTAAACACTGATCAGGGCAGGATGATGTCCTTAGGGGCAGCTTCAGGGGATGATGGTTGGGGTAGCTTCTCTCTCCAAGGACTGGCATTTGTCTCTGGACCTCTGGAGGGGGGTTGTGAGAGTGCAGGTGAGGGCTAGCCAGGCTCAGTGAGGGCATGAGGTGGTTGGAAGGGTACAGGACAGGGGCCCAGAGTCTTCTCCTGAATCACATCCCCATACGGATGCTCTGGATGATCTGAAATATGGCTGAGAGCACAGTGACTTGTTACGGTTCATTTTGTGTTTAATAACTGTTTTGCAAAGTGGCAAAAGAAGTATTTAGGCTCTTAAAAGCCATAATACTACTCAAGTACAAAGGCTTTAGTATATACATAAAATACTTTATTATTCTGCATATTGAGTGCGTTTACTTTAAGTAAATCATTTCCATAATAATTTCTATCCAAAATAGAATTCGAGTAAAAGCAAACGCATAAAACGAAGTGTACTTTCCACCACTGATCTTATCCATGCCATCCTCTGAGGGAGAATTTATGGTGCATTCATCCCACATGTGAAGTCAAGTTGTCACCCAGCATGTTTGCATGAAATGAGGTGAATTCTCGCCAGGCGACGCAAATCACAGTGAGTAGAGAAAAATTTGTTTCATCCTTCATTTGAAAAACGTGTCATCTGAGATTCCCCCACAGACTGTTGACTATCTAGCAAATGAGCCACTTGAGCAAAATCGTTCGGACTCCACGGTAAGTTGTGAAAATATGTCTCCAGCTACTAGTTGTTGTGCTCCTCTGCATCGTGCCGGCTGTCAGGGTCCAACATTACACGAGGTGAAACTTCACTGCGCAATTTGGTATCTCTGCACCATCACAGCACTCGAATCCTGCTTTGACTTAATAATCTGACTCAAGATGAGTGGGCCTTTAATAGAGTGATCGCCACTAAATAAACAGTGTTTTTTATGCACAGGAAAGCTTAAAGGGCTCCTGCTAACTGAACAGAGGTCATTTGTATAAAGAATCAGCAAAGACTGATAAATCAGAGGGTGATCAGCTGGTCAAAGGTCAATTCTGGTCGTCAGTGAACTGCGTCTTAAAAACTCCTATAACTGTGTTTTAAATTTAAGAGTTCTTTATCTGCTAACTTAAAAGCTATTTTCATTTATTTTTCAAAATGGATCAAAGAACTTAGACGTTTTACATTCTCTGACTCTATGAAGCCAAGCTTTCTCATTTGTTATCTCTGGTCCTAAAAATTTCTGAAAAGCACTCCTAGATGCTTTTTAAAAAAGAGAGGGTTAAATCCATCTTCTGTAGACAAAAAAAAGTCTGTACCTGATCCACACACAACAAATACAAAGAGGGCGAGGAGCCAGGGACCCACGGGATACTTTTCTTCTTGTGGCCGCTGTGGAGGAAAAACACACACATTGCAGGTCAGCATCCCTGCTACAACAGAAATGTGCTGCAGAGCAAAATAAAGAGGATTCCCTCAGCAGGTTGCTGCTCTGTTTCTGGTCTGAAACCTTAATCATCAGTTATCAAATTTCCCAAAACAATCAAGACAAGACAAAAAACAATCGAATGTCCGTGAGAACCTCAGGGTCTAATTATACACTGAGAGTTGCAGAGTCAGCGATTTTCTTTCTCTTTACACTGCGGCTCATCGGGTAACGAATTCAGGGAGCACCCGTGATGATCTCATCTGCTTGGGCATGTTACAGTTGGGGCCATGTGCCTGTTTTCTGTGTGATGCCAGACAAGAATGCCCAAACTGCTTCAAGCTGCTAGGAGGGCAACAGCAGCTCTAACAAGCACTCGTTAAAGCCAACGTGTGGAGAAGAGCATCTCTGAAAACACAGCACATTGAACTTTTGAAGCAGACGGGCTACAGCAGCAGAAGACCTCCACGGTCACCAGATCTCAATCCAACAGAGCACGTTTGGGATGTCAATATGGACCAAAATCTCTGAAGAATATTTCCAGCACCTTGTTGAATCTGTGCCATAAAGAATTAAGGCAGCTCTGAAAGAAAGAGGAGGTCCAAGCCTTTATTAGCAAAAGTGCACCTAATAAAGTGACCAATCGGTCTGCTGCCCATATAAATGACAATCTATAGATCATGGTTGAAAGGCACAAAACCTTGTGATGTGACCCTCTGGATGTCTGTCTCTGGTTCCCTTGTTTGACACTGCTGTGTTACATGTCTGTTGTTGTTATATGAAACATGCAGGATGAGGAGAAGGGGTGGAGAAGGTACATATGTGTTTGAAAAATCTGTCACTTTCAGCAACTATCTTCAGTGATGACATGAAAGGTTAATGAAAGAGAAGAGAAAGGCTCTGAGATGAAACAAAAAAGAGATGAGGAAAACCTCAGGCACACATAACCCTCCGCGATCCCTTTACTCAAAAACAGATTAGTAAACGTGCCTCAGACAGAGTTTGTTTTATGAACTGACAATCAGGGATAAATGTAAATAACAAATCTCAGCATGGACAACAGAGTGGAAATTTGCCCAATATTTACAAATTCACAGCAGTGAAAAAAATAAATGATGCAGATAAAAATCAGACTGGTGTGATTTGTACTTCACATTTTGCCAGAGTCCAAACTGCAGGACAAAAACCTGAAGATATTTAATTTCCATTAAAAATCCTACAAAACTGGAGAAAAAAATGATTTATAGACTTACATGAGCTGCAGTTTAATTTAATTTTCACCTGGTTTTACTGGCACTCAGTCATATTAAATGCAATGTATCTATATCTTCTTTAATTCAGCTGTAGGACGTGTCACACAGTTTACATCCTTTGTGACACGTTCTGTTTATTATCACCTGATCGCTCACCTGCGCTGACCTCAGTGAAAGGTGAGAAACACATGTTGAGAGATTTTGCTGTAGAATTATGAATTTATTGTCTAAACCGCTTCATTTATTTGTTTTTCCGATTTATGAGAATCAACTATTCATTTTTTAATAGACACCTTTCACAAGTGCTCTTATGCTCAGCGCGTATTTGATGTCAGAAATAACCGACATCAAGTATCTTCCTGCACCCCCCCCCCCCCCCCCCCCCCACAAAAAAAAA
>VOQJ01031457.1:20734-35712 GCA_015052665.1 Apistogramma diplotaenia
CAGAGCAGATTTGATAGTATAAATAACCGACAGTAAGTATTCTCCTGCACCCCCCCCCCCCAATCCAATATAAAAAGAAAAAAGAAAGAAAGGAAGAAAACAGCCAGTGCACCGTCTCACTCCGGGAAAGTAACGTCCAGTTTAGGCTTTGGCGGGCAGTCACGAGTGGAGTGGATCCATCTCAATCAGCGGTACAATAAAACACGCTGCAGACATCACGGCGAAGGTCCCAAGTCACGCTCAGCAGACTGTCTCACACATTTAACTGACAGCTGGCACGATCAGCACAACCACCATCAGCATCACCACCATCACCATCACCGCCGCCGCCGCCGCCGCGTTCGCGCCGGGCTGAACGTCACCTATCTGGGCTAATCTGTCAGGCTGACATCGCTGTGCGTCAGTCAGTTGCTCACCAGCGTCTTGGCGACATTTCCTCTCTGGGTGATGTTCTTGCTGTGTTTCTCGTTGGCCATGCGGATCCTCTGTTTAGCCACCATCTTCACCCCAGAATAAATGAGTCTGTTTTTAGCCTCCTGATGTCTGATGCTGCAGGTCTGACGACAGCAGCAGCGCCTGCGTCAAGTCACCACACTTGTGCCAAGAAACCGGAAACCAGCTGGCTGAAAATATGCGAATGAAGACATTCTTACAATCTTATTTCGCCAATTTGAAACCTCAGCAGGTTTTAAAAGTCCAAAAGTGACTCTCTAAATATCCTCTGTTCACGTTTAAATTGTTACGAGGCTTTATAAATCGTACAAAATGTTTATCAATGCTCTTACTTTGAAGGCCTTTACAGGATCTTCACAGGTTTTCGTTCAGGAGCTTCAAACAGCATCCTTACTTACCTGGCGGAAGGAGCGCGCGGATAGAGGCGCGCTCTAGCTATCGATGACTGAATAATAGATTTTAAAATGTAATCTATTAAAGAAATAAAACGAGTCTGTCACTGTACGGTGCCGTATCATGTGGTAAAAATTACGGAAAGGTTAAAAATGATCTATATTTATATAGTCTGTCTCATGCGTGTTTTTGAGTCAGGAGTTTTATTTTAAAACGTTTTTTTAGCCCAAATACCGCAGTTAAGAAAGGTGCAAAGTGCTGGCTGCTGAAATTCGGGAAATTACTGGAATGTCAGTGGCTCGATTCCTGGGTCTTCCAGCCTGCATGCACAAGTATTCTTCTAATACTGAACCTTGAGTTGCCCCGAGCGCATCCACCAGAATGTGACTGTTAGGAGGGAAAAGTGCTTGTGTAATTCTGTGAATGAGGCTTGTAGTAAGAAAACACCTTGAGTGCTCAAATTGACTAGAAAAGAATGATTTAAGTACAGCTCATTTGCCAGTTAAATGGTTGTTTACAAAAGGTTAATTACTTTATAGCCTCAGGTCTAATAAAAAATTCCATGCCAGTGCATCAGATGAACAAACGAACTCGACCTGAATCTGGATGGATCCTGGAATGTTTGAGAGGATATACCACTACAAAAAACAAGAATGCAAAAAACTGTACATTACGCACGATATCTTCACACGTACAGTACATGTCAAACTGAAATATGATCTTGAGCTGCCTGTGTTTTAAGTGTTTTTAAGTTTTTAATTACTACACTGTTACATTCCCCAGGAAGTCCAATGGATTGTAATTGGTAAATGAACTGGTACTTAAATGGTAAATGGACTAGTTCTTATATAGGGGTGGCTGTAGCTCAGGAGGTAGAGCACCTACCAATCGGAAGGTTGGTGGTTCGATTCCTGGCTGCTCCGGGTTACACGCCAAAGTATCCTTGGTTAAGATACTGAACCCCAAGTTGCTCTCCAATGCAAGCGTTGGAGTGTGAATGTGTGTGAATGTTAGATAATAAGCACTTGGCTTAGTTAAACATGGAAGTGCTTGAATGAAAGTGGTGAGAATGGGTCAATGTAAACGTGTTGTATAAGTGCTTTGAGTGCTCTAAAGAGTAGAAAAGCACTATATAAGAACTAGTCCATTTACCACATAGCACTTGTCTGCTCTTTCTGAGCACTAAAAGCTCTTATACAACACATTTGCATTCACCTATTTAAACCACGTTCACACATGCACTTCTATGTGTAACTAAGCTAAGTTCTGCATTATGTAACATTCACACACATTCACACTCCAATACTTAATAGATGTTCAGTATCTTGCCCAAGTATATTTTGGCATTTAGCCTGGAGCAGCCAGGAATCGAACCTTCTGATTGGTAGGTGACCTGCTCTAACTCCTGAACCTCAGTGCTTTTCTACTCTGAGCACTCAAATCACTTTTTACTACAAGCCTCATTCACCAAATCACACATTTATACAAACACTTTTTTTTATACCTAAGCCCACACTCCGATGGATGCATAGGGTGTTCAGCATCTTGCCTAAGAGTACATGTACTCTTGGCTGGAGCCGGGGATCCACCTCCCTTCTGAGTGATGACTTGCTCAACCTACTGAGCCACAACCACCCTGTTTGTTTGGATGTGAGGAAACAGACAAGGATACAAAACTGTAACAAAAAGGAAGATTTTTATTAATGCTTAAACTAGAAGAGATATCCAAGCTGGGAATCCTCTGACACTTGCATTTATGCAAATACAACTTTGTGGGGTTCATTAAACTGTTTAGCAGTCTTTGCAGTGTGATGGGGTGCAGTGAAATGCTGTCATGGAGTGCTTGCTCTGATAATATTTAGCTCGGTGGTTTGTGTCAAATAGCCCAGGCACTGGTCCAGCTCTGACTCTCCCCAAATCCCAATTCTCTGTGCCTGATCTCGAGAGGTCCCATTCTGCACTCCGAGGGATCATCTGCCAATGTCTTGGTGCTATGCACTAAAACGCCCTCAGAAGTCCATGGAGTCCATGCCCTGTTGGCTCAGGCTTGTTTTAATGTCACAAAGAGGGCCTACACATTAATGAGAAGGTGGTTTTTAACCTCTGACACCTTGGATGCTGTTGGTCTGGGTTAAACTTTTACCAGCTATAGAAACTCATGCTATTTTTCTTTTAAAGGTATTTAATCACGGTTAATTCACTGAAACTTCTACCTTCTGAATATATTTTTGTGCATCATTTCTGCTGCAGTGCAGATTCAGTAACATCATTGTTTTTGTCATTGTTTTAACACTCTAAGTGAAACCTTTAGTTATTACTTAAGTTTTTTTTTCCATATTTCACTCTACACTGGTTGATGAGTTTTACCTAATAAACTAGCACATGACTGAATTAGCTCTTGGGCTGCAGTTTGCTTTTTTAAAACCTATTAATTGTTTGCAATACTGGCAAATATTGAAACCACTTGAAAAACTCCCACTGCTTCCCTCGTTGTTAAGGCCATTTGTGAACATGTTCAGAGCAAATGGATTATTACTATCATCGTATTTGTTAGGCACCACACTACATACAGTCAGTCAGGAAGTCTCTAGCTTCATGCTAAGAACAGCATTAAGAGCACCTTAAATTATGGCCTTGTGGTCAGAATACAATGGAGTGCCTGCTTATAAAATCTGCTAAGGTCAGAGTGATAAGACAGCTTCTCTGACCATGTTATATCAATGAAAGCACAAAGTAACTATTACAATTACACTCATCCTAAAATGGTGATAACAGCTTAGCTTTACTTGGTACGACATGTTTGTGTTTCTGTTATAGGTTCCTTACATCATTCACAAGGAGGAGTGAGCCGGCTGCTTAGAGTGAAAGGAGGGCAGAGGCACAGCAGAGGTTTCCTAGCAACTGAGTCAAAGGGTTTGCTTGGGGAGGGACATGCAGACTCCACCAGTGAAGAAGAGAAGACAGACGGGAAGTCCGAACACTGAGCACTTACAAGTGTGCCAGTACAAAGGAAAATATTCTGTTTGTGGCTTGAATACAGTTAGATAATAATGTGTTTGACCTACGACACAATGTGAGGTACACACAGAAGCCAGCATTTTACTACATTTATAGTGCATGGTAAGAAAGGTTAATAATGGAAAAGTGTATCCCTAATGCTTGCCTGTTACCAGAATCACATCTAATGCTAGGCAGAGACCGTGTTTGTGCTTTTTGACAGCAGAGCACGTTCTGCCATCAGATTAATTTAGTTTAACTCAACAAATGTTTGGGTAGCAGTCACCCAGCGTTGTTGTTGTAACTCTGCATCCTGCAGCCTCGTGACTGAAAGCAGTTTTTTGTTTCTTTGCATGTTTAGCATTTTGTTAAGGGAGTGTGTCACTTTGAAGTATAAGCTGAAACCATCCCTGCTTTTTGTAATTTCAGTATCCATATTTTAAGAAGAATGTACATGTATGCAGGGTGTTTATGTAACATTTACAGGAAGAAAAAATATCAACCAGAGTGGCACCAGCCCCTGGCGTTCAGTCAAAATTGCATTTTTATATCAGTGCAAATTATAGGTATGGACAAGAGCATCTGGATGTGGATGCATCATTGTGAATATAAACTAAAATATTAAACAGCATAATGCATCTGGTGGCCAGGCCGTGGTGCCCGTGGTGTAGCCTGAAGGAAAAACGTTCCCACACCCCTGTAAAGCCACCACCTGACTCAGGCGTCAGAGGGGTGGGCGCATTGGGACATGGAATGTCACCTCTAAGGAGCCTGAGCTAGTGCGTCAGGTTGATAGATACCGGCTAGATATAGTCGGGCTCACCTCAACACATGGCCTGGACTCTGGAACCAGTCTACTGGAGAGCGGGTGGACTCTGTTCCAGTCTGGAGTTGCCCTTGGTGAGAGGCAGCAAGCTGGGGTGGGTATTCTATTATTCTATCAGCTTGCTGCCTGTTTTTTGGAGTTTTCACTGGTAGATGAGAGGGTTGCTTCTCTGCACCTTTGGGCCGGGGAATGGGTCCTGAGTGTTGTTTGCACTTATGTGCCAAATGACAATTCAGAGTATCCACCATTCTTGGACTCACTGGGCGGGTTGCTCAAGAGCGCTCCATCTGGTCACTCCATCATCCTGCTGAGAGACTTCAATGCTCACGTGAGCAATGACAGTGAGACCTGGGCATGATCGGAAGGCACGGCTTGCCCAGTCTGAACCTGAATGGTGTTTTGTTATTGGACTTCTGTGCAAACCACAATTTGTCCATTTCAAACACCATGTTCAAACATAAGTGTACATGGCACCAGGACACCCTGACCACCCACACACATGTTTTTTCTCAGGTGTGGGTGACCAGAGTGTCCTGACCAGGAGTTGGGTGAAGCCATGGAGAGAGGCTTTCGGATGGCCTCGAAGCCATTCTGACAAACCATCAGGCAACTCAGGAGGAGAAAGCAGTGCTCTACTCACATGGTCTATAGTGCAGGTGGAGTGCTGCTGACTTCAACTGAAGCTATAAGTCAGGTGGTGGAAGGAATACTTCGAGGACCTCCTTAATCCCACTGAAATGCTTTCTGTAGTGTAAGCAGAGTCTGGGGATGAGGGGATGACTTGCCCATCACTGGGGGTGAGGTCACCAAGGTGGTTAAACTCCTTGGTCTAGGGCTGTCTTGGTTGACACACTTCTGGACATCTGGGGTGGTGCTACTGGATTTGCAGGCCAGGGTGGCAGTCCCAAATCATTAACAAGGGAGATTGGAGGGTGTGCTCCAACTATCGGGGATCACACTCCTCAGCCTCTAGGCCAGGGTGCTGGAAAAGAGGGTCTGTCCGTTAGTCGAACTTCGGATTCAAGAGGAACAATGCGATTTTCGTCTGGTCGCAGAATGCTTCATCCTCTTGAGGATATGTGAGTGGGCGTGGGAGTTTACCCATCCAGTCTGTGTTTTGTGGGCTTGGAGAAGGCATTTGACTGTGTCACTCAGGGTATCCTGTGGGAGGTGATGCAGGAGTACAGGGTGTCGGGCCCATTGTTGTGGACCATTCAGTTCATGTACAGCCGCAGTGAGAGCTTGGTCTATATTGCCAGCAATAAGTTGGACTCATTTCCTGAAGGTTTTAGACTTTGCCAGGGCTGCCCTTTGTCACCAATTCTGTTGATAAGTTTTATGGACAGACTTTCTAGGCCTTGGTGGCCTCAGAATTTCATCTCTGCTCTTTGCAGATGATGCAGTCTTGTGTGGTCTCCAGCTCGCAGCTGAGTGTGAAGCGGCTGGCATGAGAATTAACACCTCCAAGTCTGAGGCCATGGTCCTCAGCTGGAAAAGGATGGAGTACCGATTCTGGCTCAGGGACGAGTTGTTGCATCTTGTTCACGAGTGAGGGGAGAAGGGAGCGGGAGAATTACAGATGGATCATGGCTGCATCTGCAATGATGCGGATGGTGTACTGGTCTGTTGCACTAAAGAGGAACCTGAGCGTGAAAAAAAAAGCAGAAATAAGCTGAGGACACAGCCATTCGAGAGGGGCTCAAAGAAGAGCCATTGCTCCTCCACATCGAGACAGTGAGGAAGTCTTGGGCATCTTGGGCGCTTCTTGGGGTGAGGTGTTCCGGACATGTTCTAGAGGCTCCGGAGCAGACCCAGGACACGCTGGAGAGATTATAGCTCTCGGCGGGCCTGAGAACACCTTGGGGTCCCAATGGATGAGCTCATAGAGGTGGCGTGGGAGAGGGAGGTCTGGGTTTCTCTGCTTAGGCACCTTGCACAGGATTCCGGAAGAAAATGGATGGATTGATACACCAAAAGCTTGTGTTAATTATAGATGTAGAAGGATACATTTAAAGTTTTGTTTAATTGGACTGCCTTTCATGTGTGTGTCCTTGGTTTGGCCCACCTCACTCACTAACTTTACAGATATAAAGTTAAATAATGTTTCACACACTGTTTCATTCCTGCTGCTCAGTAGGCTAGTTAAGAGATGGTGTAACAACCCCAATTCTGGATCCAGGCATCTATCGAATATGTGTTGAATGAGACTCTTTAAATATGCTGCAGTGCTTTGTTTCACATCACACATGCACATTCCTATTTTTTTCACTGTATTTTTGACATTCAGCATCCAAGAAATCAATATACATCTATTTCCATCCATGTTGCCATACATCTGTCTGAACACATGCACATTCCTATTACAATATGACACACAGTTTGCACTTCATTCAGTGGTTTTAGTAAGGTACAGCTTAGTAATTTGAACATATAGAATGTATTCCCCAATCAGAGAAGCTATGTCCCTCTTAAAACATGCTGTAAATAAAATGAGTGAACATGTGGTGCTTCCAGACGATTTGAAACTGAAACTCGGAACACCTGCTACCAACCAGGTTATGCATACATGATACATTACCACAGTGATTAACCCAGGTAAACAGAGAGCCACTTTTCTGATACAGAAAACTCTGATTTTAATGGGTTTAGTGCGCTCCGTTGAGTTTACTCTCACTCTGTAGTACAGATCTTTGATAGCACATAATGTTAAACTGGAGAGTCTTTAACGGTGGTAAATTTAAGAGCATTTAATAATAAACACCTCAACTTTACATATGTAAATCAGCTATTAAAAAGAAGCTAACTGTCAGTACTTAATGCAGCTGCTATAATATTACTCTTTTTAATAATAAATTTAAATTTGCATTGAAATGTTTCTCTAATGTATGAAATTTACAATAAACCCCTCATGCATGCATGCACCCTTATATGCATGCTTAGTATTATCACCTATAAATTTTAATTAAAAAGTTGATTCAAAACTTTGATTTGTCATGTCAGAAAGTAACATAATTTAAGTTTATATTATTGAAGTAATTTCTGAAGAACCAGAATCCAAGTGGCATCAACTCAGTATTTATAGCTTGTTGTCTGCTCATCCAATTTGCAACAAAAGATGTCAAAGATCTGTATACAGTCCGAGTACACTGCTGTGCCTTGACGTCTAATTGCATTTAGTCATCATGCACATCATCCTCACAGACTTTTTATTTGAAAACAAAGCCTCAGCCTCTGTCGTCCCTGTGCTAATGTGTTGCCTAACCACAGCTCTGTAGGTAGCCAACAAATACAACATCAATATGTCAACAAGCCCAACTTCACTAACCCTTTTGAACCCTGCTGGTGTTTAGTTTTCCATCATTGTTTATTCAGCACACAGTTAAAATCCTAAAAATTTTCTGAATTCAACCAATTTTCAAAGTGGTTTGGTATTTATTTCTAATAGAATTTAATGAATTTACAAAGCCTCCTGACTGGATCTCATTTCTTGCTTTGCCACACCATTAAAAAAAATAAAAATAAATAAATCCAGGAAATACCCCAGCTGTCTAGCCTCAGGGACAGGGACAGTTATACCAACCTTGCCAGCTTAACTGACCCTGACTACAAGACTCCAGCTGCTGAGTTGAGGTTTGCCAAGAAAAATAACACCCAGCTCCCCTTGAAAATGCAAACATTTGACATTTCCCTTCATGTGTGAAAGAAGTGTTGTTAGGAAGTCTACAGAGGTTGAAGCTGCGACTGCAGATCAAATGTCCTTGTGTGTTCAAAGTCACCATCAATACATGACCTGAACTCTAAGCTTCTTTCTTTGCCATCCTGGGAGGTCTCCGTTGTCTGCAAGTAAGAGAAAGAGGGAAGAATAGTTTCAGTGAACTGGTTGTGTGCCAGAAAAATAATTCTTTTTCCCCTTTTTTAAACAATTTGTAAAATAGAGTTTAGTGTGCTGATGTGGGTTCCACAGTCTTCTACAGTATAACACATGATTTGCGTCCACGGAAAATAATAAAGCTAGCTGCTTATTGTCTGAGATAGGACACCAACACACACTTTCTGCAATCATTATAGGCTTTGATTTTACTGTAATTCTCCAGTAATTCATAAATTCTCCACTTGTGTAAACTTTTCTTTGTTTCTGAGCTCTCAGTCTGAATGCAGACAAGAGGGAGGCACTCCTCAAGACAATAATTATCCCCAAGTCTAAGGGAGAGCAGGTAGATGACTTAGCACATGCATGTGGGGTGCAACAGCTGTGACTGACTAATTGGGAAAAAAAACAGCACACAAAAAAGATACACCAGAGATTTCACCTGTAAACCCCATTAGAGATGTTCAGTAAGGTATATAAATGTAAGTATTTCTAAAAAAAAAACCACAAAACACTGTAAAGTGAATTTCAGAGCTGTTTTCACTTCAAAGCACCTGTATTATAAGAGACAGAATCCCATAACACTGAATTTAGGTCACATATTCTCAGACTTGTTTACCTCAAACCTGTTACTCTAATTATAGTCCAAATACACCCTGTGGAACACAAACACGTACGTCCAACTCACGAGAGGAGAGTAAGCAGCAGTTAACCCAAGCAAAACAAACCTGAAACACGAGAGATGAATTAAGCTACAGAGAAATCCAGCTGGAGCAGTGGAGGAGGGAAGGAAATATTCAGTGTCAGCATATGAGGGTGTGACATTAACAAAACAAGGTCTGTATGAAAACACATAGACAGGAGGCTGGGTTCAAGTTCATTACATCCCAAACAAGTCCACCCTCTTCTTTTCTTTTGAATGCTAGGTTCATTTGCTGCCTCCTCCCTGCCTGCCTACTCCCATTGGCCTTGATGCTGCCATGCAAACAGAGAGCTGTGTGTGATTTCAGATACACACACAGCTCAGTTACATTCAGTCTTTTTCAGTGATGTTCATTCTCATTGATGTTCGTCCCTCACTGCTGCTGTGATGAATGTGAAGCACCATATACACGCTTCCTGTCTCACAGCAGTGGCAGCAGCATTTCCTCATTTGCCCCATGTACACCATTTGACTGAGAATATTTGTCAGCGTCTGTGTCAAAAAGACCCATTTGGCCACTAAAATTCACAGACGCTTTGTGCTGAGGCACAGTTATGAAAAGTTTTAGTGATTGCTTTAGTCATGATTATTAAGTTGTTTATCTGTGCTTTGAGTAGTTTGACCATTTACAAGCCATTAACAACAACATTGCGTTTTTTTAAATGGGGAAATCTTAGCAATGCCTTATTTTTTTTTTATTAAACTGCCTGTTAAGTACAGTATTAAATCCAGCAGCATCCAAATATTTTAGATAGATATGATGATGACTTGTGAACTAAGCACAACTGTCTGATTAGGCACCATTTACAGAGGATACAAATTACAAAACCAACACGTATCATTTTTAATCCACCCATCCATTTTCCTCTGCTTATCCAATTCAGGGGCTGGAGCCTATTCCAGCTGTCACCTGGCAAGAGGAGGGATACATCCGGTTGAGTCGCCAGTCTTTAGTTTGTCTCCAGAGTGTATTTCATATTTCAGCTTGGTGGGATTGTTGTAAATAAAGTTTACGTTTTTGAGTCCTGCCTTGCCAGCCACAGCAGGAGCCCTGACACTTTAAAAGTTAAGTTGCCTAACATAAGACACATTAGCTAAAAATGCTTATGCTCCAAGGTCATTTTAGGATGTGAAACAACCTTGGAGACCTGGCAATTGTGTTAAATTTAAAGGCTTTTAATACTTTAATCTTAAACATGTAAATAATTTGATTTGATGTTTTGATTAAAACAGTAAAATTACATTGAAATGTTTGTCTGTGATGAAGTTTGCATTCAGAAACCTTCACTCTGATTCAATTAACTATAAGCTTCACTTAAGTCTGTTCAGAATTTTGGGAAACTTCTACATTCTGCTCCTTTGACGTCACAAATCAAACTGCAAACTGAAGACAGAACAGTTTAATCAAATGCATTGCATCTGGTCGTTTGAGGAGAAACTTGGTAAGTCAATTTTACTTTCTGCTCATTTCAAATGATAACATACAGAGGCATAAGCAGTGTATTATGTGATTGTAGGCAGATCTGATTGTTTCTAATTTGCCTGTTATCATGCAGATTAACTGTATTGTGTAAGGTAGCCCCTTGAGACCAGCCGGTACATAATTTTAAATGCCCATAAAATTGCAACCACATAAGACAGAGCAATAATTCTTTTTGCTTATGAAACCAGATGATTTACACTTACATATGATGAATTCATTGTGTCCCAGAGCGCTGTATCCTTCCTCTAACAGGTTAGCAAAAATCATGTAGCAAGCTCTAACAACAAAACGTACTCCATGCGCTTTGTCGTGTGCATTAGCATGTAGAGCTATGGCATTTCTGTAGCTAGCATAATGTGTAGATACAGAAAACTGTTTTCAGTTTCTTTGTGGGTTAGTGCACTTGTTAGCTACTTTATGTAGCTAACAATATGTATGGATTAACGTCATACAGATGCTTACAATCAGGGTTCCGAAGGTTCTGTTCATGTATAGTCAGTTGAAATATTCCACACGATGGTACTACAGCATGTATGAATGTAAAAAATATGGTCCGGCGGACTTTTTGTGTTGTAGGTCTTAAGCATTTCACATTTTTGTCAGTTGTTGAAACTACTGACTGTTATTGTTACTGTTACAGTATTATATTGTGACTCAAAGTCAAAGTCTGCTTCTTTTTTCTCATTTTTGGTATTCAGTCCTGATGTTTTCTACTCCACCTGCAGGTAATACATTTCCTTTGGTGGCAGGGTCACCAAATGCATCAGGCTGGGTGACATGAAAACCATAGCCATCAAACTAAAGTGGACTTAAGTGGAAGTAGGAGCTGCTCACTACAGTTTGTTAGAGAGATCCATCAACTGTATTTGAAGAAATGCCTATAAAATATGAATTGTAGAAATTTCAGCCTGATGTAAAACCCATCTTTTACTCATGTTCCAAGGTAGGAAACTAAAAATGTCACACTGACAAATACGATTTAGTTCAAATGGTACTATATTTTTTCAAATTACAAGAGCTTTTGATCATTTGAAGTCTGGCTGGGCTCATACAGTATATGCAGCCCAATCTGTACCACCATTAGCTGGAACGAAAAGGGATCCTTCTTTTAGAGATGTAGTAGATATTTGCTCATCAGTGTTTCTGTGAGTCATGCCAGTTGACATTATAAGCAAACGTGCTTTTCCCCTCCATCAGGTCCCCAGAGTTTATTCTGAGGCAGAGGCCATAGATGTATGGTCTCTGCATTATTGCTGCTACACTGTCCCTTGGCTCCATACTCTACACTGGAAAAGTTGATATAAGGGGCGGCAGTGGCGCAGTGGATGGGTGCTCGCCTTGCAACTGGAGGGTCGCTGGTTTGAGTCCCCGTCTGAGCCCATTCTGTCATTGTGTCCCTAGCCAGCACGCTTAACCCACACAAGTGGCGTGCGCTCAGAAATGACGCAGTGGCTCATGGCTCTCCCTGTAATCTCGTACTTTGTATGATGACAATAAAAGCTCTTCTTCTTCTTCTAGAACAGAATTACAAGAGTCTGCTCCTTATTTCCCCAGAAGAATCAGATTTCAAGCTTTACTGTAATGCTTACCAAAACTATATTTGATAAAAATGCTGCAGGCAAAAGACAGCCTTCCTTCCCCATCAGCATCTGAAAACTCAAGATAACTACTGCTTTACCAATTTCTGGTCGCTATAAACTTTGCAATATATTAAAGGCTTAGATGTTGGTTAAAAATGAATCATCAAGTATTTGGTTCTCTTTCAAGAGACAGGGAAGTTGGACAAACACCTGAGTAGTTTTTCAGAGTCAGGGAATATAAAGTAAACAAAGATTCTGACAGGCTGAATTTGTTTTAAGATCTGAAAATGTTTGTAAGGTTAGCTGAAACTAGAGAATCTGTATTTGGCAACTGTGGTAAAATTAGTGCATTTATAGGTAAACCAATCATTAAAATAGGCTAACAGGCAGTATTTAGTGTAGCCGTTATACAGTAATATTTACCTTTAATTGAAAATTCTGATCATATTCCAGTCTCCACTGAAACCTTTCCTCTGTATGTAATTCTCTTCCAGAAACTGTTCACCTGATCTTGATTGCATAAGCTTTATCTAAATCTATTCAGAACTTTGACTTGTGATGTCAGAACAGCAGAACAGCTTGAGAACATTCTACATTCTGTCTTCATCCTGCTTTGTGCAGAGATTTAAATACTGAAGAAAATTCACTGGTATTTCTCAGAACTTGTCAGTTAGAAGAACATGGTGAAACTGGTGAGCAGGTTGCTGTCCATTTAACCAGATAACTGTCCTGGGAGAAAGCCATATAATGTGTCAGACTGGATGATACATACACGTTTGAATTATAAAGGTCAGACAACTGACTCTTGTCTGACTTGATGAGAATATGAGTGCTCAGTCTTAAAGGCAGTTAAACATATCTGCTGGATCATGGGTCTAACTATATGGTTCTCTACATTAAGCTTTGGTTGATGATTTAGAAAATGTGATGTTTGTCACTTGAGGTCTGTATGCATCATTCCTACAGACTTCAAATGATCAAGGGCTGTTTATGATCTGAAAAGGTCAAGAGTCAGTGGCTTATAATGCTTCAGCAACTAGGCTGGGCTCTCAATTCCTTACTGAGCTTCAGCACCTGATCGCGAGTAATCTGCTTTTCAGCATCAAGCTTGAGCACCACTCTTCAGATATGACAGCCATGTGTAATGTCTTTGCAAGACCAGCCAATGTGCACAGGAAAAATGATTCTCCCCTCCAGCTGAGTGGAAAGTGCCACTGCATTTGCATAAAACAAAAATGGAAACAACAACAACAAAAAAGCAGCACACTGAGACGGAGTTCTGTCAGATCAGACGTGGCCAGAGGCTCATGGCTGAGTAGTCTTACTCAGTACAGGCAGGCTCAGCTGTTGTCAGTGTAGAAAGGGGATTTTGAGCACTTTTGCCCTATTAAATTGCAGAATGTGACACATCTGTTTATACCTCAGGTGAAACCAGACTATTACCATTTTGAGGGTCTACTCAAACATGACACCACATAAGGTCATACTTAAACCCAAAACACAACCCACCACCTCACAAGGATTACACTGAACATTTGATTCCACTGAAATGCAGTTAGCCGATTACTGCAGTCAGGGCAAAGAGACAAGATTAACTTAGTGATATGAAGGAACTCCATTTTGCCAGATTGTGTCTCTCATGTCTGAAACAATCATTTTCAGCACAGGGGTTCCTCAAGGAACGTTTCTAAGATATTGGATTTTCGGACATAAATAGGGTTCTTATATGTACCTGGGTGTTCACCTGAACAATGAACTGGACTGGTCAGACACCACTGCACTTTACAAAGCAGGCCAGAGCAGACCACCTGCTCAGGAGATTGAGGTTTATTTCTGGCACTCCAAAGGACCTCAGTCCTGAAAGCATTTTAACCACTATGTTCACGGCTACCATTGCTAGCACTGTGCAATAAACAGGTGTAAAATAACCCATTTTGTAACAGTCATAATCTATTCTGTCCTCCATTATGTACATATTATTGTACATATTGTTTACAGATTTTATTTTATGCTGACAGGGACTAGAAAGAGAGAGATTCTCATATTGGCTTCTCTTCATTGGCTCCCTGTTAAATCCAGAATAGAATTTAAAATTATTCTCCTCACATACAAAGTCTTGAATAATCAGGCCCCATCTTATCTTAAAGACCTCATGGTACCATATAACCCCAGTAGAGCACTTCACTCTCAGACTGCTGGCTTACTTAAGAATAAGAATAAGAACAGCCTTTATTGTCCCACAACGGGAAAATTCAGGTGTGCCAGCAGCCTGAGGTCTCTACAGAGTTAAGGAAAATGTTACAGCAATATATACAAAAAGGAGCAATAATAATTATGTTCTAAACATAAGATTTAAATAGTGCAGTTCGATTGTGGTTCCTAGGATCCTTAAGACTAGAATGGGAGGCAGAGCCTTCAGCTTTCAGGCCCCTCTTCTGTGGAACTAGCTCCCATTTGGATTCGGGAGACAGACACCCTCTCTACTTTTAAGATTAGGCTTAAAACTTTCCTTTTTGACAAAGCTTATAGTTAGGGCTGGATCAGGTGACCCTGACCGAAAGTGGAAGAACGAAAAGCTCCATGTCTCATTACAAATCTTAAAGGACTGCTGGTGTCGCTATCAGACAGCTGTGAGAAATGCTAGAAGGAAATATTTGTCAAACATCATTCAGTTA
>VOQJ01031460.1:6267-16559 GCA_015052665.1 Apistogramma diplotaenia
GGTAGGGACAGCGGTGCACACTGATGTGTGTGGGTGTGTCTCATTTTATGCAACATCTCAGGGTTCTGTGAGGTGCAGATGATTCTTCAGGAATGGAGCCCATTTGAGGATGAGATCTTTGTGAACGCTGACATGCACTTATTTATTTATTTTTAATACTCAAGGCTGTTTAGTCTTTGAATCATGCAAGTGAATCGGCTCAGAAACAGTCTGCAGGCTAACATACTTGTTCAGTATTTTATATTATAACATGATTTTGCATGATCACCAAATAAACTGAAGACTTTAAATGTATATATTCTTACTGTAATTTTCAGTATCATATCTGTTCGGGAGGGAAAACAAGGCAGTGCTGCATGCAATAGCGCCCTTTTTCTGAATGGTTGTACTTTTTGCAGGACACTGCCACCTAGTGTTTCCTCTCAGTTGAAACACCTCAGGTAAATATGAAGTCTGCTTTCTTTTCATGCAGCGATTCCTGACTTGGTTCATCTGTGGAAAATACTGCAGAACTTTTTTTAATTACTATATCTGAAAATATTCACTGCATGTTCTAAAAATGTGACTCATTTGTGCTATAATTTTTCTTTTGATTGACCCTCACTATGGTATGCAGCATGCTGTAAATACAGATTTGCTCACCTTAAGCCAGAACATACAAGCAGGATTTTTGTGATGTCACATAGACAAATCCAGGCCTAGAATACATCTTCTAAAAGTGTTACAGAAAACTTGAGACCGCCAATTTACAAAGACTGAGAATTTGCTTTTTCTGCTATTAAAATGGTATGTTGTATGATGACATATTATACTGTCATTATTTCTTGAATAAAAACCAAAGTCTTGTGGAGTAAATCACTACCATTTCTACAGGAAGCAGCCAGGTGCTGATAATCAAATGTACTTGATTATATGCACAGCTCCACATTTTGAGAGAACCAAACACAGCACATGAGCATCAACACAAATACCAACTGTCAAGCACATTGGTGGAGGGATGATCATTTGGGTTTGTTTGCAGCCACTGAGTCGTGCAACAGGACAATGATCTCAAGCACAGCAGCAAATCGATGGCATAATCAAGGTGCCACAATGGCCCAGTCAAAGTCCAGAGCTCAACCCGGATGAAATGCTGTGGTGGGACCTTACAGGAGCTGTGCGTAAATGAATGCTCAAAGCTCAATGACCTCAAGCAACACTATGAGGAAGAATGCAGCAAAATTCCTCTACAATGATGTGAGAGACTGATAAAGTCTACAGAAAACGATTACTTCATGTTATTGCTGCTAAAAGTGGTTCTGCAAGCTACTCGTCATGGGGTCTGCTTGCTTTTTTCACTCTCGGTTGCATTGTGGCTTAGCTGTTGTTACATAAATAAAGACATGTGTAATATGTAATGTATCTTTGTTTATCTGAGATTGTATGTAAAATATTTTAGAACCTGGTAAGGACTCTGTAATTTAAAAAAAAAAACATGTCCTGATAGGTCAAACCTTAAAACTGAAAGGGTGTTCTCTCTTTTTCACAGAACTGTAATTCTTAGCTATGAATCTGCTTCTGTGTCTTTTGTCATGCTCAGTTTATTGAACAGTTGATGGCGCCGCACATGTACATGAAACATGGGAAGCAAAAAAGAAGAAAATGTACTTTTCTGCAACAATCACGCAAAGACAACATGAAACAGATTTCAACATGTGTCCCAATTCACAGCTATTTATGTGAGGGAAAAAAATGTGCTTACTTCTCCTGCCAACACTACATGTGATGCACATGATAATAAATAGGTCTTAAATGAATGTTTGCTTTATTTTCTCTTTGATCGTGACCTAAAACATGGCTTAATATTTTACATATAGAGCAAAAATGATATAATACTTCAAAAATGACCTACCTAATTGAGGTTTCTTGCCTTAAGTTATGTCACTTAATTATTTACTGTGACAATCTGTCAACATGTTTTCTGGCCCCTGGAGGCATGGTCTGCATTCACTTGGATTTTCTGTCACATGTATGGGAACAGCTGAACGCACAGACGATCCCTGCTAATCAAGGCAAAGCCGTGAAAGCATTCTGTTATTTTTGCAGCGAGTCCCTGACGCACACCTCCTTGTCACTCTCAGTTACATACAGCACATTTAGACCACGCTTTGTTTTGATCATTTCAAACAAACCCACCTGGGAACTTGCTGCACGACTGGGAGGGAACAACGTCAGCCTGGTGAGGGAGAAGAGGCGAGGAGGGTAAAGAAATGGACGCGCCCTTGGACAGTCTCTTCAGTTTTACCGGGCTCTCGGTGCAGCCGCTGTCACGGTCCTGGAAGCGAGTGGCGCGCTGGCCGCTATCCCTCTGCAAGGTGCTGTGGGTGTACAGCTCACCACCTGAATGAAATACACGGGTGTAGAGAGCAGACAGAGGTGGGCAGGTGTTGAGTTAAAAGCAGAGTTAGTGCGGTATAGAAGATCTAACATATTGCAGAGAGAAAGAGAATCAGCCTATAAAATATGTCTCACAGAAGGCTGCCACACAGCAAACATATCGTGTCTCGAGGCATATTTCTTAATGAGGTAATGGAAAGTTGGCATTGCCCGATCATCTATTTAAAGGAATGGGATCACACTCATTAAACAGGCTGCAGTTATTATCTTTCAATAGTTCAATCATTTTAATGTCGAGCCTTTAAAGAGACATTATGTGATGGCAAAAACCTGCCACTTATATACTGATTATATGTGAGTGCCACAGTTTGCCCTGTAGCATAATTAAGCCATTTGCTAACTTCTGCCTTGAATGAGTGCGTAGCCAAATAAGGAGTCAGAAGTCCACTGCCTAATCTATGAATTCATCTATTATGTTGTTGCACAATCCCTGAAAGTGTAGAATGATAATTGCCTTTTAATGGCAAGCTTTAAAGAAGAAGGCATCTCTCTGCAAATGATCAGAGAAAAGCCAGTGTACAGTAAACTTTATCGTTTTAATGAGACTGACACAGTTCCCTATCATACTCTCTGTTCTTTCTACCCAGTGGAGCTCACTATTAAATATTGATGGGTAACACGGTTGCTCTAATACCCAGGTCTACTTATGTTTATGTATCTCCACTGCACAGTCTCAAATCGCATCTTTACTGCAGCGAGTTGACAAGTTCACCCTGTTAAAAATACAAACAGCTTAATTTCATCTGTGACAGACAATCCCACAAAACATTTAACTTGTTCACAGGAGACACACCAGCTTCATACCAAGCGCACAGACGCATCTGCTGCAAATACAACCTGCTCGCAAATTCTTCTGGTATTCGGTATGTGTTTAGTAGGTCAGGATGTTTGCTTAACCCACTCCAGCTTCAACTGACACACTTTAAATTCAAGCAGCGGGACACTGTGTGAAGGACGGAACACACTGATGAATTAGGCTAATTGAAATGGCTCTACTTAAATCACCCAGGAGAAGAGAGAACCTGAATATTACCATAAAATAATACCACACTGAGTGTGTACAACATAATTTTTCCATATACAGTTTTGTGACCCAGAACAAAATATATACTGGATCGTTGGGGAGTGAGGGGGAGATGGAGTCAAGGAAATAAATACATGTCCAGAGTTGCAATGTCATTGTTAAGCATACATGCCTCATTTCTCTTACACAGGTACTTCCAGTGGTTCGTGCTCCTACCTGAGTGCCTCTGGCTCTTTTTTTCCCCTCGTTTTCCTCCTCCATCTTTCTTGATTCCAAAAACTGCTCTGAGCATAGCTGGGCTGCTGCTTCAACGGTTACTGCCTGTGGAAGGAAAAAAGTAAAATGTTCATTTGGAATAGGAGCAAATAATTTTTTTAGGCAAAACTACCATGCTAAGAACTAACATGGTTATATTAATTCATCTGCCGGAGAAATACATTCAAATGGCGTGTTTTTAAATGACAATGATAAATATCTGTTCTTTAACAAATAGTTTGTACAAATTATCATTGTACATTTTAGCATCCTAAAATGAAGTCTCCAATTACCTGCTCTTAAGTCTTCTTAGATGCCTCCATGTCGTCACATACATCCACGGGAAGCTGATGGACGAGCATTTAAACTCGCCGAGTCCAATTAAGAAGTGCTTCACCTCCACAAAACGATGGGAGAAGAGGTGGTGTCTTGCACATGCGCATTGGCTTTGTGTTCTATATTTGATATAAATCTCTTTTCATTTGATATACCCTTAATTACGTTTTTATTTTAATCTATTTTGATGTTTAAATTTAATGTAATAGCCATTTTTTTATTTTATGTTATTTTCTATAATTTATAATTCGCATACTACACAGGCTAACATTGGTTTGTGTTCATATTGATTTAAATTAGTGTAAAAATATTTTAGAGTAATTTAACCTAACGAGTGAAAATCAATACAGCGCACTTTGTAAATCACAGTAAATAGGCGTGTAACCTACTGTGACCACCAGCGAGCAACAGTACAGACTACAAGTTCCCGTGCAGACTGAAGGGGGCGACAGTGAGCCACCACTGACATCTCTTATAATCTGGTCGGTAACCCGTGAGCGGTCCTTTTCCTGACTGCCCTGTGCTGTGTGCGGTCGCTAGAGAAGCGTGTCCTCTGAAATGTATAATGCGTAACTTCGGCGTTTCATTCACCTCCCGCGACATGTCCAGCTGTAAGTATTTGCATCGTTCCCTTAAACTAAACAAAATTAAGTTAACGAGGCATGTAGACTTTTATTGTGAATCAACGGACACGTGTAAATGAGCTCGAGCCGTTTTGTGTCACCGGCAGTGAGAAAACGTTCTCGGTTTAATGAAATGGGTGATAACGTAGGGCTGAAAACAATGCTGTGGCGGTCGTGTTGTGTGTTTTTGTGTGGGAACGAGAAAGAGCTGTTCTCGGGAAGCTCAAAGAACACCAGATTTAGCATAGCACCGGATGTGCTCCAGTGCTGCGCTAGCTCGTGTTAGTTAGCATGAGGTTTATAACCATAGACATATATACTATAGTATATATGTATATAGTGTGTGTGTGTATATATATATATGTCTGTTTATAACCATCGTCACCAAACGGAACACCTGAGGACTGAGCGTATGAAGAGTGATCCCGTTTGGCTTTATAATATTGGTCGAGATTGTTGGGTTTGCACGTTATACTCAAACTAACGTCATTGTAGCAAGTTAATCCTTAAAAATGAGTTAATGTTAAGCCTAAATTTGCGTTTTGTTCCCCAAGTACTGACTCCCCTTTTTAAGCCGTTGAACTAAATGTGTTGAAATGTTAAAGCACGTTTTTAACTTGTGGGGCGACTTTTTTTTTTTTTTAAAGCAGCTCCACCACTAGGTGGAAACCTGCGTACGCCAGATGGAGGGTGACTGCTGTAATGAGGGCAATGGCTGTGACAATTCATGAGATGGGAAGGTGGGTGCCAAGCAGTATGTGAAAATGTATGTGTTAAGTTTACATTGTAAAATCTGTGACTGAGCCACAAATTACATCTCTGACAGCCTGGGCTCTCTGCTGTGAGATCCTGGGTAATAATGTATAGATGTTATATTAAATGTCCCTGCGCTTTCTGATCGCTCTTTTTCCGTGGCGTCTCAGATTGAAGAAGGGAGAATAAATTAATACACCTGAACATGAAAACTGTGGTTACATACACTTGTAAGGAGACTGGGTGTAATTTTTGTTTTTCCTCTGTGTTAAGGTTTCAAGGATAAGCACGGGGAGATGAAACCGGAGCTTTGAGAGGCTGTTGGGGAGCTGTGGACAAGAGCTGATGAATGCTGGTGAGTGCTTGACATGTTTTAACAGGGGTGTGCATCCACTGATAGACCTGAAGCAGAATTCATTCGCTTCTGGGTTTGCACAAAGATGCGAAACTGAACTTCCCTTGCATTTTCTGACTGCTACGTTTCATAGCAGCACAGATTGATTAGGGGAATACATTTTAAGCTTGTTAGGGAATACTTGGTGTGACTTTAGCATTCTGGCAGTTTTCAGTATTTCAGCCTTTAAATGAAGTTGATACCTGCACATGCTGATAGTGTCTAGTCAAAACATGGTCACGGTTGTCCAGGTGTTGCTGAGTTCTAGCAGGATGACCTTTTTGTGGTTGGATATTTCTAATATTTTTTCTCCTCCCCCTCTTACAGGTAATGAGCCAGATGCATTGCAAAAAGTAAATGGAGAGTGGCCCAGTAGAACGTCCTGTTTCCAAAGAAACCAAAGTTTGTAACTGTTAATGTTTCATTGGTGTGCATATAGCAGTTTTTCATCTGCCAAAAGCATATCTTGCACATACTGTGTAGCTGCATCAAGCTGGTACGAAGTGTCTCAAACTATCAATTCTCTATTCAAATAAAACAATTAAACCCTATTTTCTTGGATATTTATGAATTCATGTTTAACCTTGATAATGTCCTGTTGGGTTAATACAGCAGCACAAGTTACTTTAAACTGATAGAATATTAGTCTTCACTTTTAATCTGATGATTATCTTTCAGTGGCTGTACTATCACACTAACTGTAGGTAATGCATACATTGGACTCTTTATTAGGTACACCTGTTCAGCGACTCTATAAGGCAACTCTGGTGGCAAGTTGATGCATTCTAGGTATGTAGACGTGTTAAAGATGACCTGCTGAAGTTCAAATCGCATCAGAATGGGGAAGAAAGCTGAACGATTTAACTTGGTCACTCAGCAGCTGGTCTGAGTAATTCATACTGCTGGTATACTGGGGTGTTTTGCACAGCAATGTGTAGAGTTTACAGAGTGATCTGAAAGAAAATCAGTGAGCGGTTCTCACTGGGTGAAATTAAGAATGGCCAAACTGCTTCAAGCTGATGGGAAGATGACGGAAACTAAAATAACTCATTACGACCAAGGCATGCATCTGAACTCAGACCACACCAGGTGCCACTCCTGTCAGCTAAGAGGCTCCATATGAAAGCATAAATCAGTCCTGCTTCATATCAGTGGTTCATGCTGGTAGTAGTATAATGGTGATGGATATCTTCTTGGCACACTTTGCAACCCTTGGGTATCAAAAGAACATTTAAAAAGGATCCGTGCACTTCTTCATTTGTCTGTTTTGAGATTGAATACTGAAAAATGGATGTTTTTAGTTTCCAAAACATTAAAAAATGAAAAAAGTCATGCTTTCATTTTCATTTCATACTCTAAATCTACAATGCAAGACAAATATTTTTTTATTCCATTTGAAATCAAAAATAATTCGCAAATATTAAACTACTAGTTACTGAAGTATGTTGTTCATCGGAACAGCAAACGCATCTCAGACTTTTAACAAGTCCACCTGCAGCTGTGCATCAGGGTCCACTTAAACCATTTTACATGCAAAATCTCCCGACGCGCCTCGGAGAACAGTTTCTTCCCATTAGCAATTTAAAATAACTGCAGGGATTCCTATAGAAGGCAGCCCCCTTCCTGTCATGTCTACAACAGCCTCAAAATGTAGTTCTAAAACTATCGCACTTAACAGCTCTGCAAACTGTAAACAAGCGCAAGCATCAAATATGCTCCAGTTTTCCAGCGACAGCTTCTGGTTTGTGAAAAATAAAGACGCGCAGTTTTTTCATTTTCTATTCTTTGCAAATTTATTTTGATTTCAAATGGAAAAAGCAAAATATTTGTTTTACATTTTTCACAAATATCCTTTTTGAAAACTTAATACGAATAAAATCCTTTTTTCAAAACAGAAAAACAAATGACCAAAAAGGTACACGGACCTATAGTCTACTTGAATATTGTTGCTGACACTGTCCGTTCCTTTACGACCAGTGTGCACTAACAAGATTACCTAATAAAGTGACCTGTATGTGCAAACCGGGCCGAAAAGCCCTGTAATCACCCGAAGTACAGTTAAAGAAACATCCATCCATCCGTTCTGTACCGCTTATCCCGTTCGGGGTCATCATTAATCAAAAAAACCTGTGACAAATGAGTGATTGATCAATGCTGAGTTATCTTCTCCATGATTTTAATAAAAGACGAACAAGTAATAAACTTTCTCCTGAAAAAACCTTTATTGCATAAGTCAGTCAAATATAAAACAAGCTAAAATTCTATGGAAGATGGTTTAATGAGAGGACACCTGGAGCAAAGGATAACAACCAAATTTGTCACGTGGAAAACTGACGAGCTACATTTCAATGAAGCAAATTGACTTGCTAAAGAAAGGTCACAAATATTTGGTAGTGGGAGCAACAACAGTCGTTCTTTTAAACTTTCTCCTCTACATATTAAACCTCATACTTTGGTATATACAAAACATTTTAAAAATCCACTGCTTTGAATTGCAAGTCATACATCTGCTTCATAAAGCACTGACGGGCAAGCTGAAGCTGTGACAGAAACCACGTCAGAAAAATGTGGTGTGGTGGTCCTTTTCGTCTCCTACAGAATGAGGTGGAACTAAAAAAAATCTACCAAAACATCCAGTGCATCTTCAGACCTGATGTAAAGAAACCAGGAGGGAGGGAGGGAGGAACCTAAACCTTAAAAACTATTCATCAGTCTTTTCCTCGCCTTGGTAATGCCTGTACTCTGGCCTGAGCTCCCAGGTGTTCTTGTGCGTTCCCTTCACATTGTAGATGCCAATATCACGCAAGATTTCCTTCAAGTAAATCTGAAAAGAAAATGAAACAACAATAACTCTCGAGAATGAAGCTGAAATCTAAATGTAGCTTTGTGGGCCAACAGTGTTGTTTAAACTCAGTCATTATATCAGCATTACAACCAAAGCCTTTGTGTAACTCCAGTCTTACCACAGGTTGTTTGGTGATATCCACCAGGTCTTTGATGTTATAGTACTGGTGCTTCTCAAAAGCAGAAAACAACATGTCCAGCACCTGCTGTTTGTCAGCTCGTGCTCTCTTGCCCTCCTCCTTCTTCTTCCTCTCATACTCACGCTGCAGGAGAAACAGACAGAGGTCAGGTAAAGACCTTTTAGCTAATTATCTATTATCTAATTACTGCTGATGGCAGAGTGGTAGATTGGCTCCGGGAATTTGAAAAGACCATGTGTCAGCTAAACTGGTCAGGTGTGGGACTTGGCAAATTTGCTTGTTGAGAGTTCAGGGTTGCCCCATCACAGCAGCTCAAATTCTATACACATTTTAATCAAGAAAATTACTACAGAATATTGTTATCTCTTAAGCTCTTCATCAGATCTTAAGAGATTAATTAAATTATGCTAAATTAGTTACTCTGAAAAACAACTTAAGCTGTCACGTACGAAGAGGAAATCCTGAAAGTACATGCACAGACAAACTGTTAATCAGATGAAGTTCTGGTTGCTGCACTGATGGGAATTATACAAGAGGAGTCACACAAACGGAAAACACACTATAACCTATATTCTGTGTATACAGAGTGCAGGTAGAGGGGAAGCTTGTGGTGAAAGACTTTGTTTCAGTGTCTGTGGCTTTTTGCCACCATCTGCCATAGATCATCAGGTGAGATTTTAATCAGAGACCACTAAAGATGTAACAGATTTAGGACCAACATTGAATTTGTTCTAATCATTTGCTACATTTTCCTTTATTTTCTATTCGTTTCCATGTGAAGTCAACATATATGTGGAAAGAATTTAGTTGTAACGACCTCACACTTTACACTTGTATTTTGCCTCTTCCAATCACATTAACTGTTTAAAACACTGTATTTGACACTTCAGTGTGCTGTCCTTTGTAAACTATCCACAGTCAAAATGTGGCACATTGCCGCAATATGTACAGTTAGAGGGCATGGAAATATCACATTGGGTCATCTTATGTGTGAATCCTTTACAGCAAAATTTAACAAGCAAATTCTTGGCCAAGAGTCAGCTAATTGTCCTTTTATGCATGGCTACATTTATTATGAAACAAAAAAAAAGTGAGTGCATTAAGAAAGACGCCACATCTCTCTGTAGGGTTTCTTACATTGTAATCATGGTTGGCCACAGGTTTGTAGTTGCTGGTGACAGCTTTGTCCAACTGTTGAGACAGCCTGGCAGGCTTGGAGGACTCTTCAATTTGTAACCTGTTAGAGACGGAGAGTAAAACTTTACTTGCCAACTATGCAACATCAATGAACATGAAACAATTTACATTAATGCATCCACATGCATGCAGTAGATGATAATGCAGACATAAAACAATGAACTATATAATCCATGCTCATGCAAATACTAATGTTTATGCACCAAAATGAAAATACTCACCTCTTCAGCCTCATATAGCTTTCACTGACAGCTGGTCTGCATTCTGCTCTCTGCACTACCACTCCCTCC
>VOQJ01031460.1:16579-41946 GCA_015052665.1 Apistogramma diplotaenia
AAAGAGAGTACGGGTAATTAAAACCTTGATGCAGACTTTTAGTCCATGTGTATCATCACTTTACTGCATATTTTAAGAGAGGACGGATGGAAACAAATGCTCTAAGTGAACAACTGGATGACAGTTTTGAAGAAAAAACCCCCAATAATAACCAAACTATTTGCCTCTGCTAGGTGCTGTACCAGAAACTAGGTCAATGCAGATCCTTTTGTAATGCCTCGATTAGTAGACATTGACAGCTGGAAACCCCACGGCCCCACATTCCTTCTTTAAAGTCTGCTGCCTGGGCTGCATGTGCAGTTGGTGCACTGTCGCCAAAAACAAGCAGGGAAGCAAACATCCACCGTCTGATGGCACAATCTACGTCACTTACAGTAGACCGAAGCAGACCCTAGCGGGCTTGCGAGTGTGGAGAGTATAATCCTGGCTTAAGTGTTAAAGAAACTTCTTTCTGGTGTTCTAAGAAGTTGTTATGAGATAATTCTGAGCCTAAGTCTCCAAGTCTTTTGAGGCAACACACAACAGCTTTCAGTGAGACCAGCACCCACTGGAAAAGCATATTAACAAGCTAATACAGAGCTAAATCATCACCATCATCAGATGACTGAAAGTGAATTTTGGCAGATGCAATTCCTCTTATGCTCTCCAGACTTTCCATGTGCACACAAACAAAAGCTGCTCAAATATGACAGATCAAAACCTTCCAGACTACAAACAGAAAGCTTTCAGTACCAAAAACCTCTGTGCCTCCTGACTGGCAAATATAATTCATACATTCACACATATTTGTTTTGTCATTTATTTCAGATTCAATTAATTTTTTTGTTTTTCTGGTAATTTAGTTCTAAAACAACTACATTTTACTTTTTTTTTTAAACCAAGGCTCCTCTTTCTGTAATGATCCGTTCAGTACAGAACATATCTTCACGTCATGCTTTTAGTCAGAACTGTGCCAAACTGCACTCCTCTGTACTATAAATAAGTATTATGGTCAACTATTTAAAACAAAACTAAACAAACAAACAAACAAACAAACATACAAACATACATACATACATACATACATACATACATACATACATACATATTTATTTATTTATTTATTTATTTATTTATTTATTTAGCTAGCTAGCTCCATCAAAGGTTACTTCTAGCTTCAGGGTTCCCAGGTCATACATATGAAAGGTTCACCAACTCCAACACCAAGAATATTCTACGAGTGATTTTTGCACAGTACAGGACACATCTTCTTATTCAATGTTTTTTTTACATTGTAAATTAATACTAAAGTCACCAAGACTATGGAGGAACACATAATAAATCATGTAATGAATTTTAAAGTGTTAAACAAAATTATGTTTTAGAGTTTAGATTCTTCAGTCTGCAGCTTTTGCTTTGATTACAGCTTTGCACACTCTTGGCACTCTCATAATCAGCTTCACGAGGCAATCCCCTGAAAAGGTTTCCAACAGTCTTGGAGACGTTTCCAGAGGTACTGAGCACTTGTTGGCTGCTTTGCCTTCACTCTGCAGGCTAACTCCTCCCAAACAACTCAAATGGGTTTAGATCAGGTGACTGTAGAGGCCAGGTCATCTGATGCAACTCCCCATCACCCTCTTTCTTAGTCAAATAACCCTTATATAACCTGGAGGTCTGTTTAGGGTCATTGTCCTGTTGAAAAACAAATGATGGTCACACTAAGTGCAAACCAGATGGCATGTCACTGAAGAATGCTGTGGTAGCCATGCTGGTTAAGTGTGTCTTAGATTTTGAATTAATCAGTGTCACCAGCAAAGCACCCCCTTACCATCACACTTCCTCCTCCATACTTCATGGTAGAAACTACACATGTAGGAACCATCTGCTCACCTCTTCATTTTAAAAAAACTCATCAGACCAAAGGACAGGTTTCCACTGGTCTGATGGCCATTCCTTGTGTTTCTTGGCCCAAGCCATTCTCTTCCTCTCATTGTTCTTCCTTAGAAGTTCCTGCTTTGAAGAAAATTGACCATAAAGTCCAGATTCATGCAGTCTGAACAGTCGATGAGCTGTGTTCTGAAGCATTTAGCTGGGCTCTTATCTGGGGTGCTGTTAGCTTGCGGTTTCTGAGTCTGGTAACTCTGATGAACTTATCCTGTGCAGCAGAGGAAACTGTCGGGCGGACCTGATGAGCTCCAGTTTGATCATAGCGTTCGATGGTCTTTGCGACTGCACTTGAGGAGACCTTCAAGGTTCTTGAAATTATCTGGATTGACTGACTTTCATTTCTCCATCAAAGTAATGATGGACTGTCATTTTTCTTTACTTAGATGAGTGGTTCTTGACATAATATGGATTAGAATGTCACTCAAATAGTAGTGATGTGTACTTTACAGCATGTATCGATTTTTGCGAAGCGCGTATCGAGGCTTTTGTCGGTCAAGTGGTAGCGTTCAAAGCCTTACAAGCCAGCTGTACCACGTGCCTGATTCAGGAAACGATTCGCCGGTTTGGTGTGCGATTCGACACAGGCAACAAAACACAATGGATCCCTCCTCACACTTTGTGGTATTGGGGACTGTTGCGCATTGGTTTGCAATCTATTTGAGCAGTTTCTTTTTTGGTGATGGGACCAGTCTGGGAACATTTTGAGCTAATCTCTCCTACTAATGCGTGCGCATAGTAATAAATTATTACCTCAGTTTCCTCTGTGCCCAGTGAAAGGGTACTTTCTAAAGCAGTGGAAATCCTTTCAAACAAAAGAAACTAACTGAAGCCCAGCACTCTAGCAAAGCTGTTATTTCTAAATTAAAATGAATAAATAAAATGTCCCTAGTGACATGAGCAAAGTTAAAACCCAACTAACACAATCACATTCACATCACAACCCTCTCCCCAATTTATTTTCACTTTCCCTCCTGAACCCACCATTGTATCATAAAGACAGACACCATATTAATTATTCTAGGATTTATTTATTGCCATCACAACAATCATTTATTCATTTAGTTGGTTCAAAGCTTCACACACCAAAGCCACTTTGTGATTTAGGTGATTGGAAAGCTTCAATGCTTCATGAAGCTTCATCTCACCCTCACTGAATTATAATCTTTCTGCCTGCTATACAGTTACTGTCCACATGATGGAGCAGTAGAGCAAATGAAGCGCCACGAAGCTTCGACCAATGGGTTCACAGATTGAATGGAAAGCCTCAAAGATTCATCTCACAATCACTATCAAATAGGGCTATTCACTGTGTACCAACTCTACCGCTCCATTACGGTGCTCTTACAACTGATGGTCTCAAACACATTAAGAGAGCAAGAATTTCAAGAAATTAACTCTTGACGAGGCACAGCTGTTAACTGAAAGCCACTCCAGGTGACTGCCTCACAAAGCTAATTGAGAAAATGCCAAGATGTGCAAAGCTGACATCTAAGCAAGAGGTGCCTACTGTGAAGAAAATCGAAAGCACACTTTTAAGTTTACTGCATGATTCCTTATGTGTTCCTTCGTAGTCTGGATGGCTTCAGTATTAAGTTACAATGTAGGAATAAAAACAAAAACATTTAATGAGAAGGTGTGACCAAACATTTATGATGTCACTTCATTTATCAGGCACTTCATTGGCTCCCAGTTCAATACAGAATTACCTTTGAAATCCTTCAATTAGTTCATAAAGTTTTCAATTGTCTTATAACCTGATTAGATCCCTCGAGTCATCGGGTGCAGATATTTTAACTATTCTCAGAATTGGATCGAAGTGTACTTTCCATTACGGTGCTCTTACTCTTTGGGCCAAGCTGCCTGCTGACCTGAGGTTAATTACAACTGTGTACATTTAAAAAAAAGAAAAAAAAAAGAACTTTTTAAATCTCAGGCTTACATTTAATAACTGTATGTATTTGTGTGTGTACGTTAACTTGTATTTTATTTATCTGTAAGGTTTTGTTGTTTTTATTACTTTAACTGTAGCCCTATATAGGCTTTCATGTTTTTATCTTTTATGGTAAGATCATTTAGTTTACATGTAAGGAAATGTGCAATATAAATAAAATTTACATTGATATAATTCATTAAAATTGACTACATTTCCAAGTTGTTTTGAACGGTGCTTGTTTATGTAGATGTATATATAGTATCACACACATTAGCCAAGCAACTGCCAACAATCCAACAACTGAACTGACATCGCACTCTCATCAAGAGAGACAACCTGATTTCACCACACACTCATTGCCATGCTTTGGTCACAATAGCACAAACTGTATAGAAGCTTCATCTGAATTACAATTATGCTGCAAAAAAGAGAAGAGCCCTGTGGCCAGCTGTAGGCCAAAACCCCACTATAGTGCCAGAAGTATTCACTCACCCATCCAAATCCTTGAATTCGTGTGTGGAGAGCTTCATGGAATGGGTTTCTATGGCCAACCAGCTGCATCCAAGCCTTACATCACCAAGTACAATGCAAAGTGTCAGAGACAGTGAAGATGTGTTCTCTGGAGTGACGAGTCATGCTTCTCCAACTTGCAATCTGATGGATGACTCTGGGTTTGGTAGTTGCCAGAAGAACAGTACTTGTCTAAAGGACCAAGTATAAAATTTGGTGGAGGGGGGGGATTATGGTGTGGGGTTGTTTTTCAGGGGTTGTGCTCGGCCCCTTAAATCCAGTAAAAGGAACTCTTAATGTTCAGCATAGCAAGACATTCTGGACAATGAGTGAATTCAGTGTGGAAGAACTTCACTGAAATGCAGACCGACTTCAACCCAAAAGAACACCTTTAGGATTAATTAGAGTGGACACTGTAAGCCAGGCCTTCTCATCCAGCATCAGTGTCTGACCTCACAAATGTGCTTTTGGAACAACGGTACGAATTTTCCATAAACACTCCTAAACCTTGTGGAAAGCCTTCCCAGGAGAGCCGAAGCTGTTATAGCTACAACGGGTGAGCCGACATTATATTAAACCCTATGAATTAAGAATGGGATGTCGGTCAAGTTCATATGAAGACGAGCAAATACTTTTGGCAATATAGTTTGCCTACAAAATGACTACATGTGAAGAATGTGTGCGTTTACACCTTTTGTACCAACACAGTACTCTCCAAAGAATGCAAATGGTGTTTTTGGTGTGATACCAAAAACGTCATTCGATGAGAAAAATAGTAAACCCTCTGAGTCCGATTCCTGAATCTGCAACTTTGTCACTCGCTTCTGAAACAGAGGACTCACCTGGACCTGTCCCTGCCCCCGAACCTGAGCTGCTGCCATCAGATCTCTCTTCTGACTGGCCTACAGGAAGGGAGGGAGGGATGGTGAACATGAAAATACGAGGGATGGAAGGTATCGAACAGTAAGAACCACACCCAGGGTTTAGTCGCACACCAAAACTTTTTAAATTACAGAGCTTCTCAGCTTGATCTCTGACAAGTACAAATGCGTGCACATTAGCAAAGCAAGCATGACCGTACAACAGAGGAGCACAAACACCCTGTCCCACCACTGATATACATGCATGGCAGGGCTGCACAAATGCATCTAATTTGAAGCTAAATTATTATTATTATTATTATTATTATTATTGTGTTTTAAACAGCAAACACATTTCTGCAATTAGGCATCATCACTTCTCGTCTTTTATGTTGATCTACTAAATTTTCTGTGTGTTAGTATTTTATTACGTCCTTGCATTGTTTTTGCAGCTTCCTTCTTGATTAAGTTTTGTTTTTTCAAACTCTATGTCTTAATGCCTGGCTCTATGTACCATTTAAATTGTGTAACCCTAAAATGCACACAGACATCTATTATGCTGTCCCAAAGTAACCACTGCAGCTTAAGATCACCAGCACCCAGAGCAAAAAACAAAAAACAAAATTACACAGAAATTGAAAAACTAATTAGACTCAAAGAACAAACAAGACTAGTGAAATCCAAACTGAGCCAAACAACCCCATGCACAAATTAAACCAACTCCAAATTCAGCAATGATTTGTGTTGCTACTCGTCCCCTCCACGTTAAATGACTCCCAAATGGAGTAATTTGTGCTTGATCATACACCCAATCAGCTGTGCTGATTGGCAGTGGACTGAAAATGTCAATCCACAATGAATAGCAGATGATCAACGCTGAAAGTGAAATATGTAGAGACAAACACAAATCAAACTGAAAAATCACCCTTCTGTTTTCCACTGAGTGTTCACTTATCCACGATGTAGAGAGCACACTTCTTGTGAGTACCCACTGTTAAGACTGTGGACAATGTCACACTCTAGGAAAAGGTCTGCACAGAGTTCAGATCACACAGAGACAAGCAGGGCAAGCAGGGGGACAACTGTATGAAGACAGCAAGCTGTACAATGAGTAGCAAGATGAATGTCTCCACCACCCAATCACATAGAACTTACCTGTGGGTTCTAATGAAAGCAGATATTAATTATGTCACAGAAAACTGATACTTGAATTAAGCAAAGCTCATCTTGTAGCAAAAATGTTGAAAGGAGAAGCTCGGTTCTCTGGCTGGGGTCAAATATGACAACAGAAACTCACCCGATGAAGTCTCTGTGAAGACTGCCAACATCTGGCCTCCCACTGACTGCATGGTGAACGGGTGTTCGCGTGGTGCACACACGTTTTTATCCTCGATTCCATCGATCACAGTCAGCTCTTCATTCAAAGTGAAAGACACCTGTCAAGAATCACATTTTTTCTTTTCAGCAGCTGGACATTTACACACTTAGGGTTTCAACACTCAAACAGTGTATAGTAAATGTAGTATACTATATAGTAAACAGAGAAATTTGTATACTTTATTACTATTAGTACCTCTAGCTCCACCTCCTGTCATTTTGTCAGTGCCACTGTCTCCAAATCATATATTACAGCAGGTATCACTACCACCTTGTAAACGTTCCCTTTCAGTCTTGCTGCTATCATTCTGTCACAGATCACAGGGTTCTAGCCAGTAGTTGACTGCTGGTCTGACCTTCTCCATCAGTACTCTCAAAGCAAACATCACATCTGTAGTGCTCATTCTCATCATGAAGCTATTCTATGGCTCACCCGTCGTCACATTAACCTAGTTTCAACAACTCTTTCACATATCTTCATGGTATGGCTCATAAACATCATCCATCTGTAGTTCCTACCGTTCTGCACACTACCCTTTTTCTTGAAAATCCGTACCAGCGCACTTCTTTTCCATTCCTCTGCCATCTTCTCCCTCTCCAAGATTGTGTTTTTTTAAAAAAAAAAAAAGGTCCAAAAGGCCAAAGTCCTCTCTCCTAGACATTTCCATAACTCCACATTTTCTTCACTCATCGGTTCCTCATAGTGTCCTCATATCAGTCAGCTCTCTCCCTTTACCGGGCATACTCCTTACATTTAGAGTACCTACTCCCACCTCCACAATCCTGCCTTTTGTTTCTGAACACTCCTTCCCTCTTGCCCGCTGTAATAGCTTTTGGGAAACAAAACTTAAATATGATTATTTAAACACCAACAATATAAAGTATTTCAATAACTTAAACTGCTGTATTTAGGTTTTGTTTCTCCAAGACTATTAGAGTGGGCAAAAACCTGTACCCTGAGCATGCATTCATTAATTGATAGCTTATACTAAAAACATCCATTCCTGCATGTGACTGTACTGGAATGCAGGGTCCTTCTTCAACCTTTGCTTACCTCAGGTTTTCCATGATTTCCTTTCCTTGGAAACAAAAACAAGAGAAAATACAATTAACTGAAAGGACGGTTTAATATTATTCAGTGCATTAATGGCATAAAACCAAAATACAGCTTTAATTAAACAGTAGTTAACACCCATTAGCCCCTACCACTGACCAACACAAAATCAGTTCTCATTCCCTCTGTTCCCTACCACATGCACAGCCAGATGACCCACGTAAAAGAATTATCAGGTCTTTTTATTAAAGCTGAGTTACTTAACATACTTGCAGATTCGGAGCTTTCCAACTTCTCCTCTGCCTGTCGCTTTAGCCCATTGCTGAGAAAGGTATTTGGGTACCTGCAAAAAGAAACTTTATTTATACTAAAAACGGCCATATGCATATAATATAAGCGATAAAGGTTATAAAGCTTTGCAGGAGAAAACGTTACTTTTGCAGCTTATTCACATTTCGGCAGTCTAAATCGTTATTAACTAGTTATGTGCAGTTAGCCTTTACTACAAATACTGCCCGTTACCTACTTTTAGTGCTATTGCTACAACTGGGGATGTTGTTTACTGTAAAGACAAAACGGCTTCTAATTAAATCAGTTGCTTACAGCGTGTTCTGCTCCCAAAATATTGTACAGTTTAAGCGAGTTAACTTACAGTCGATAAACTTAGCCAACATTAGATAACGTAGCAGCAGATGCTAAAATACCTTAGCATCGGAAGCCTTAGCCGTCTTTAAATTTGTGCGTCGCCTTACATGCCAATAAGTATTGTTATTACAAAGGGTTTATACGGACCTTAACAAGCCACACGCCCGTATTCTGCTTGGCACCGGTTAAATCCACCTCTCCTTTTTCTGACATATTTTACAATAACGTGTAAGACAACTACAACAATGCAACAGCCGCACGCATGCGTACATGAAATATGGACTATGGCGTCCCTGAAGGGCCAGAGCAGATACAACATTCGTCGCTAAAGCTTATCGCTGAAACGCTTATAACTAAAATTATAAAGTATACAACAAGCCATTTTTTAAAGTCAACTTAAAAGAACACGATTTTTAAAAACAATTAAAAGTCTCGTAAGACGATAATGCATTTTACAGCTAGTTTCAGAACGCGTTTAACATAATGTAAAATCAATCTCAGGTGAACAAAGGGTACATTAGTGTAGAGGTTTTAGGCTTTTATGACACCAATCTAGTTGGTGAAATATCAGTTGGGTATAAATGTTCACTCATTGTATAAAAATGCCCAAAGCTATATAAAGGGGCCAAATGAATCTAAATCACAATTTGAATTTTCACAGGTGAGTTAAATATTGATGAGAAAGTATTTTCCTGTACCTTTTAACTACCAGGGAAAAGGGCAGGCCAAGAAAGGCCACATATCTGTGTAATGACATATACAGCACTAGCACCATTTATTTATGAAAACACATATAAATTGTTTACTGTCTTGTCTTTACCATCTATCAGCTAAATTAAGCAAGACTTATGTGGTTGATCTAGTTGTTACCTGTACAAACTGAAACCTGACATGCTGCAGGAAAAAATATTCAATTTGTTTGAATTTTTCTCTCTAACACCAGTTTTAATAAGGTGTATTTTTGAAGAAAATGTAAGCTTCAATAGCTTGAACAAGTTTTAAACATCTGTAGTAACACAGCATCCAGTCACTGACACAACATATTGTACATTTAGAGTATATTGTGTGTATACTGTATACACTCGACTTTGAGTGCTCAGCGTATTCTGAATTGGCTTTTAGGTTGGCATGAATTCAATCACATCATCATAATCCCCCTGACTAATGGGAGGCCCAGCATGGGAGCCTGGAAGCAGGCCAGGCTCAGGACAGCTGTCTCCATCTTCAAAATTGTTGTCTTCATATGATCCTCTGTGAAACTAAGGATGTAGAACCTCAACACATAATGTATAAAGTCTGAAGGAAAATTTCACTGATTTATGAACATGTGGAACTTAATGTTTTTTGCATTTTCACAGTGTATTAGAGGAACATTCCGTCCTTGCTGTGGGAGAAAAATGTAAAACAGGAATTCAAAGAAAGAGATCCTTGCACCTTAAAATACTCCTGAAGTCGTTCTGTTCCTTCTTTATGCACAGTGAAAGGTCAGCACGTAAGGTTACGTTGATGAGACTGTCTGGTACAGTACATAGTATCTGAGATTAGAACTCACCTCTCCTTTTAGCTTCTCTCATCCTTTTTGTTCTACACTCAAAGACCTGAGCCACTGTATCCTGAATTGCCCCTTTGGCTGGCATGAGTCGAATCCCATCATCTTCATCCTCTCCTTTCTGCTAAGGGGCTGAGCCTGCTAGCCTCACCATCGTTGTCTTCATGTGCTACTTTGTGAAACTCAGGAGCCAGACCACCAGGTTCCAGCACAGGTGACCTTACAATTACACCTTATCCTCAAATTCCATTCATTTTTTAAATTCACTGGAAACGTTTATAGGAGAAATTTGCTCACATATCTGATGATGTAAGGAGGGAAATGGCAATAATGTTGATTTAGTATCAACTCAGAATAAACTCTATAGTCTACATCGTTAAACCTCTGTAGATGGTAACACATCTGCTAGCCTGGAAACATTTACTGTACAGCTGCTTTTGGCTTGTACAACTGCTCCGTTGTCACGAGGGGTTGCCAGATGCCCTTCCTGATGCAAACACGAAGGGTGATTTGTCGTCTGGCTGGAACTGAACCAACAACCAATTGCTTTCTAAATAAATGTGTTAACCACCATATTATGTAGTCACCAGTAAGATTTATGGAAAGACATGTAAGTGATATATAATAATTATAAACCATTTTAGATGAACCTGGACATTGGATGGCTCACAGTCCACATCTGGCCTGCTGGTTTTCCCTGACTGGTCTGTGTGAGGTTTCATTTCAGCCACTAAACACTCATTGATAACCTCCCCATCAGAGACCGGCTTACTGTTTAAGATTTTGTGGGAAATTACTTCTTCGTCGAGGACAATTTTTTTAATGTACATAATGTACATATGTGCATGCCAGTGAATGCAGCTTCACTGGTTGGAACTGACGTTTATGAGGGATGTGAATCTAATAAATAATAATAATGCATTAGTCTTATATAGCGCTTTTCTAGACACTCAGACGCTTTTACAACTTTATGCACTATTCATTCACACCTCAATCATGCTTGGTAGTGGTGAGCTACTAATGTAGCCACAGCTGCCCTGGGGCAGTCTGACAGAGGCGTGGCTGCCAGTTTGCGCCTACGGCCCCTCTGACCACCACCAACACCAATCACACAACCACATTCACACTAGGCAACGTGGGGTTAAGTGTCTTGCCCAGGGACACACGACAGCGCCCACCTACAGCGCCACTGCCTCCCATCTGCTAGAACGCACATCTGAACTTTTGTCACAAAAGTTGCAAAAGCAACAAGCTTTGCACATCCAAAGATGAAGCAGTAAATACTAGCTTTGTGATTTCCCACAAAAGCTCCACCCCCCACCCTGCCAAAAAATAAAAAAATAATAAGCTGTTTTTTTGAGGGGGAAGTTTATCAGAATGCTTATTGGATTCTGTTGAGCTAATATGCCCTGAAAAAAAAGAAGTATTTGAGACTGTGACCCTCTCCAGACAAACTGTAACAAGATGAGAACATTGCAGGAAAACTACAGCTTTGGTTGAAAAGGGGACAGTGTTGACTCTTCCTCCTTGACTCTGGAAGACGACCGTGATGTCCGCAGCACAGCCCAGTTATTCATCTTTGTACCTGGGATATTAAAAGTTTGAAAATATGGAGGAGCCGACAGCAGTGCACTCAATGAAAGGGACTACGACAGGCAGGGATTGGACATGCTTGGGCTGAAATGGGACAAACTGGCAGGTTTTAGAAATGATGACTCTCCAAAACATGACAGGGAAAAATATCTAAAAGAACCCAGAACTGCAACTGGTATTTTTGCATTGTGCTATACACCAGGAGGTGGTGTGTAAGTCACTGGCAAACATTAATAATGTTGCTGAATTCCATCAGGGCAAGAGCACTGAATCCCTGTTTGTTGCACTTTTAAACCACTGCTGGCAGAGCACTTCAAGTCAGGATCACTGCTGGATTTGTTTTTCCTGGAACTTTCCACAGAAAAGGAGACTTTCTTAGAAGTTTAAATCCAGTTACAGCTCCTCTCTGTGACAGTCACCTACCCTTCACATTTGAACCTCAGATATTGAATCTGACTTCAGTGCACCTGTTCAAGTCCTAAATAGACTAAATTTCTCTCATTAAACAAGAAAAAAAGTGGAAAACTGCAGATGAAGTAAGCTCCAAAGGATAAGAGAGAGGTGGCAGAGGCAAAGGAAAAAGCTTAAAGTGAGTTGTATGTGGGGCTGGATAGTAAGGAAGCAGAAGGGGATTTGTATCAATTGGCTATGCAGTGATCAAGCTGGCGTGCTAAACATACAGCAGGTGAGGGTTAAGTAAGGACAGAGATGGAAATGTGCTAATGAGTGAGGAGTGCACTGAGTAACTGGAAAGAGCATTCTGAGGAGCTGATGAAAGAAGAAAATGAGAGAAGACAGGTGGAGGCCAGTTAGTGAATTAGGAAGCGCAGAAGATTAGTAAGGGGAAGGTGAGGACAATTATGAAGAGGACGAAGAGTGGAAAGGTGGTTATTCCAGATGACAGCTGTGGAGGTTCGATGCTGTGAAAACAGAGTCCCCAGCCCTAAAGGGGGGAGCAAGGGATTTTTTAGTATGTTTGTTATAGAAAAACTACCACTTCCATTCATACCAAATTTGCATTAAAAATGGCCAGTGACAGTGACAATAGGGCCTCTGTGTTATCTCTTTCTCCGTGGAGCTCTCCCATGGGTGCGATTTTTGCTCAGTCTCATTCTTATTGTTGAATCATGAACTCTGACCTTGTGGAAAGTGAAGCCTGCAGTTCTTTAGATGTTATTCTGCGGGGTTTTTGTGACCTGGTTGAGTCACTGTCTTGGAATAATTTTGGTAGGCCGGCCACTCCTAGGAAGCTTCACCACTCTTCCCAAGTTTTCTTCATTTGTGAATAATGATTTCTAAAGGTTTATCCTCCCAAAATTACACTGAAATATTTAAAATCAATAAAAGCTGAGACATTTCTTATAACATGTTTGCCTTTATTGATAAAACCTGGATAGCTGCCTTTAATTTATTTAGTTAAACGTTAACTGTCATTTAACTCTTTGTATTAACAGCTACGGCTCCATCGTCTATCAGTGAAGGCTGACAGATAACATTACAAACGGGTTAGACCGGGGAACAGAGTTTCTCTGTAAATCTCATTAAGCACTGTTATCCAGTAATGGAAGATTTCTTCCATTTATTTGTGACGTAAATATTAAACTGCCACTGCTGTGCATCCGTGACTCGCTAAGTGTGCCAGAGGCAGCCCATTATCCAGCCTCAGTCCATGAACGTGCCGCAGCCGCGTTTTTACGCGCAAAAAAAACCAAAACAACCTACTGACGCATCTGAAACAAATCCTGTTTTCGTTGCCTTTCCAACTTTACCGCAGGAGCACGCTGAACGCATGAGTGCCAACACACCGTCACTCCCAGCTCAGACACCTGAAGCAAATTGAACGTAACAGTAGCTTTAGCTGGTTAATTTAGTCACTCTCCTTACATCCCATTAACTAATGTTATTACTAAGATTGTATAGGTACCTTACAAAGGCACACGCCCGTATTCTGCTGGACAACAGTTGAACGCTCTTGTTTAAAAATGACGGCTGGGAAAACTTCGGCAACGTAACTGGCGCATGTATGCATAATCAAATATGCACATACGTGCGTCTATTTTAGGAATAGTGGGTAAACTGAAGAAAGGATCGGTATACTAATGCGGACCTTCCTACATCTTTCACATCGGCATATGGCTTAAACCCTCACAACTGAATTTACGTAGTTTCTTTTTGGAAAACCTTAATCAACATACAGGAAAATAAATTTGTAAAAAAAACCAACAAAAAACAGCTTAATGGACAGAAACGTTTCATGTGCAGGATTTTACAGCAAGTTTCAGAAAACGTTTAGTTAAAGTCAAATCAACCACAGGTGAACAAAGGGTACATTAATAAAAGGGTTTTAGGCTTTTACAGAGCTCATCTGGTTAGTTGGTGAAATTTGGGTTTAAAATGTTCACTCGTTATATAAAAACACCCAAAGCTATATAAAGGGGCCAAATAAATATGAATCACAGTTTAAATTTCCACAGGTGAGTTAAATATTGATGAGCAAGAATTTTCCTGTGCCTTTAACTACCAGGGGAAAAGGCAGGCCAAGGCCAAAGATGTCTGTATAATGAACTATACTGTATAAAAGTATCACATACACCATTATACAAGTCAGCATTACACTGCACTATCCCCATTTATTTATGACTACACTTGGGCTAAATTGTTCATCATCTCTCCTTTGTCATCCTTGAGTACAAAGTTTTTCACAAAATACCGGCACACCAAAAGTTTAAACAACATTTGATCTGAGATTATCAATATCAACTTTATTATGCAGGATTATGTGGTTGATCTGGTTCTTACCTGTATAAACATAGTCCAATCTAAAAAGATAATCTGACCTGCTACAGGAAAAATATGCATTTTGTTAGAATTTTTCTCTCTAACTCCAGTTTTAATAAGGTATATTTTAGAAGAAAATGAAAGCTTCAACAGCTGCTGCTTCATAACAGCTTAGACAAATTTAAAAACATCTGTTGTAACACGATGTCCAGTCACTGACAACAAGGTGGCCAAGTCCAGTTTCATAAACCAACAAAGATCTGTTTAAGCAGAGTCCATTGTGTATAAAGGCTGAAGAAAAATTTTACGGGCTAAACACGATTTTTACACTTTCGCAGTCTGTTAGAGGAACATTCGGTCCTTACTGTGGGAGAACCGTGTGTTCAGTTCCTGAGACTTCTTCAGCAGCCGCTGCTTCTGCGCTTCATCAAAGCGGTTCACTTGCAGGTCTGCATCACGATCAAACGGTCTCCTCTCCACTGGCGTGTCAGCTTTCTCCTTAGCCTTCTCCTTCATCTTCTTTGTGTGTAGGCTCATCAGAGACTCTGCCCGTTTAGACTCCTAATAATAAGAAATGCATATAGAAGTTTTAGTCCTGAGTTTAATGTGAACAAAAATGCATGGTGTGCTAAAAAGTACATTTAAGAGACAAGAAAATTAAGTAAAACCACTTACATTGTACTTTGACACTTTCTCTGACATTTCCAAGTCCTTTGCGGAAACATGCGAGTCACTGGCTTTCTCGGCTTCACCCTTTTTCTTTTCCTCAAAATGTTCCTATTGGAGTAGACAACAGACCAATGAAATACAGAGGAAAGAAAAAGAAACAAGACCCACCACCGATGGGGATATTCTCCTGTGATTAATGAAAATATTAAATAAATGTAGACGTCAGGACAACATTACAGCTCCATTTCATAATAGAAAACCCTTCGGCAGATATTACCTTCAGCAAAAGAGGCTGCATATCATTAGCATATATTATGATAATATTAGCAGCCTGAAATCATCCATTTTATCTACTCTCCAGTCCAGATAAATACAGCCAAAGTGTACAAAGGCTACTAAATAACTGCACATCTTTGAGAGTAAAGAAGTAAAGAACACATATAGCTGAACTCCTTGTGGTTTCGGAGTCTACAGCCTTGAAAAGTAAAGCCTCACAGACAGTACAATGACATTATCCTCCTGCTTTATTTACACAGAAGGATAATAAAAAGTACATCTGTTCTCAGTAACTATACCCTGGCTTTGCGCTCCCGGTCTGCTGGTGTATCCGTCCAAATGGAGCGATCAGCATTTTCTGGACCTGACCTCTTTTTGAAAGTTCGAGGCCCCAAGCCAATATGCTGCAGTTCTGGCGGGAGCTCAGTCATCCACGTTTCTCTGGTCAGCACCTCAGGAGCATCCTGTTGATTAAAAAAAAGAAGAGAGAAATATATTAAAACAAATTCAGAGGAAGAAAACAGGGATTCAAAGAAAGAGGAGAGCCTAGCACTTTAAAATGCTGTTGATGGCTTTCTGTCCCCTTTTTTAATGCAAGGATTCAGCAGATGAGACTATACTGTGCAATACTGTCTGGGATTAGGACTTACTTTTTCTGTCAGCTTCTCTTTCATCCTTTTTGCTCTACGCTCAAAGTCCTGAGCCACGGTGTCCTGACTTGGCCCTATGGCCGGCATGGGTCCAATAACATCCTCATCCTCTCCCTCACTGCTGGAGGGCTCAGCCTGGTAACCTGGAGGCAGGGCAGGCCCTGGACAAATTCCTGCATCTTCCCCATCGTTGTCTTCATATGCTGCTCTGCGAAACCCAGGAGGCAGTGCGGGTCCCAGCAGAGGCGGCCTGAGAGAACACAATAAAGTTACACTTTCCATGACTTAGTGTAGCCACTCTTTGTTTTTCTTTATTCACTAAAAACCTTCACAGGATAAATTCGCTCACACGTCTGGTGAACTCGGGCGTTTCTTAAATCCTGGCGGCAGGGCTGGTCCAAAAAAACCATCATCGTCTTCTGTGCTCACCCTGCTCAGAAGACATATGTTAGTATTTTATTTATCGAGACACTTAATTTATCCGAGGTGCAATCCAGCAGGGAACCCACTCTGCAGCAGCGTGTCCCGTCTTGGCTCTTTTGACCGCAACCTCCTGCTCACTCTCATCCGAGGAGCTCGATGCTTCTCCCCGGTTATAACCGGGAGGCAAAGCAGGGCCAACGACTGCAGAAGTAAAGAAGAAACACTACTAAGTGCAGTAGAAAATGCAACCGGAAGCCAATATTATCGCAAACGAGTGTAGCATCAGGTGGAAAAACATTGTGTTACTTACATCCGTTTTCATTCTCACAGTCTTCGGGGCTCTCCTGGCTGCACGTCGGGGGCAAAGCGGGTCCAATTCGTTTCTCAGACGACATATTTGAATCTGGTTTATAACTCAATTACGTAGTTGCAGCAATTTTTGTTTAAATAAAAAAAGCTACCTCAGAACCGATTAAACAAACCCTGAAGAAGAAGCATGACCTTTGAACAAGGAAGTAAACAACTAGACGTATTTTTTTTGTATCAAGCTAGATTTAACATAAACCAGAAGTACAAGAAAGTTGATGTGATTTATTTGATGACAAACATTTTCCCATACGTATTATTATTTTTTGACCATGTGTCATCCATATAATAAATCGGCATTGTGCTTATTTGTGTGTAATACGGTGTGTGAGTGCTTTAAAATAAATTTTCATCAATGACACGTTGATTACGTATTTTAAATTTTTGATCAGTATTTATTTCTTAGATTAACCTTTATGTAACATTCTGTAATTTAAGTAACGCTACAAAAACAACCGTCCCGCCAATTATCAAGAGGAATCCCAACAACATAAACATAAATATTCCGTCAAGAGGATTTTATTTTGAAATGTGAGACAGGAAACGTTTCCTTAATAATTTTGACGGATTTGACAGCAGTGCTCGATGTAGCAGTCTGACCCATTCTTCTTTGAATTTCGGGATGATATTTGGTTGTTATGAAGTCATATTGGGTTTGTGTTGAGCTGTTACCCATTTAAATCTGTTAGAATGGGTAAAAAGGACAAAGGAGATCGGGGTAGGTTGCTAATTCTGCGTTGTGACCTAAAGAGTTAGCATTAAGCTAGGTAACTGAGAGACAAGGGGAAACATTGCAGCATTTCCAATAAATATTCTGTGCCTTTGTCAAGGGTGACAGTTCTAGTTAAAGAGTATTACTTCAAAGATGTAAAAGCTAAAACATTAGCATGTTTAGTGTCACACTTTGTGCCTTCAGACCTACTGAAGTACATTCACACGTACTTCAGTAGGTCTGATAGTTTCTGTCCTATTTATTGACTGAGACTATTTTCCAACCCTTGTTTGTATCTGTTGGGAAACAGAGAAAAAGTCCAAGAAGCGTTTCTATGAGGAAGAAGATGACGAAGACGACGTGGTGGGAAGCGAGTCTCAAGAGGCCATACCTGCTGCTGCGGGAAAACAAGTGGACGAGTCTACTACAAAACTTGATGAATATGGAGCCAAAGACTATCGTGCTCAGATGCTGTTAAAGAATGACCACTCCTCACGGCCACTCTGGGTGGTAAGATGTGCTCGGATTGTTGATTTTCTCACTCAAAATTAAAAACTTGTTGTTCCACGTTTTATGTCGTATAAGTGCATGAAAGGTGTATCTTTGTGGTTCTCAATTATCAGTTTTCCTTCTCTCCTGCAGGCCCCAGATGGACACATCTTTCTGGAAGCCTTTTCACCAGTATATAAGTACGCCCAGGATTTCTTGGTGGCCATTGCAGAGCCAGTGTGCAGACCTAACCATATCCACGAGTACAAGCTGACTGCTTACTCCCTATATGCAGCTGTCAGTGTGGGGCTACAGACCTCTGATATTGTGGAGTACCTGCAGAAACTCAGCAAGACGTCTGTACCTGATGGAATTGTGCAGTTCATTAAGGTCTGACTGAGAAAATGCCTGGTGTTTTTTTTTTCCAAATGGATTGCTTTTTGCACAGGTTTATGTTTTCTAATCCTTCTCTTCTTCTCAGCTCTGCACAGTGAGCTATGGGAAAGTAAAGCTGGTGCTCAAGCACAATAGGTAATTTAAAAAATAATTTCTTCAGTCTTTGTATCATTGGCACTCTAAGCACTCTTCATAAGCTCCACCTGCAATCCACCCTCAGGTATTTTGTTGAGAGTGCCTTCCCTGATGTGATCCAGCGACTTCTGCAAGACAACGTGATCCGTGAATGTCGTCTCCGTGCTGCAGATGGAACAGACTCCGAGCTCATTACTGAAGTCATCCACAGCAAGTCAGCGGTATGCAAATGAACATCTTATTTTATGTTCACATACTTGCAAAATAATACAATGAGCTATTTGTGTTATTTTAAATTCATCTCTTTAAAAATGTAACGTTTGTCTGAGTTTGTCGGATACACATTTGAACTTAAATTCCTCTTTTGACAGATTTCTAAGTCTGTTCAGGAAAAGGGAGGAACTTCCAGCTCACAGCAGCCCAGTGATGGACAAACCTCAACTCAGCAGGTCCCCGAGGACATCTTCAGTTACTATGAGCAGATGGATAAAGAGGAAGAGGAAGAAGAGGAGACTCAGACAGTGTCCTTTGAAATTCGCCAGGTAGACACCTGATTTTTTTTCTCCTGTACCACTGCTGCTGTTACTGCCTACGTAACATTACTGCCGGCCAGTATTTAAAGCATACGGTTTTTAACTTATTTTCTTAGATTTTAGGCTATAAAACAGAAAAAGTTTGAGAAACTGAATTCACTGAGATTTTTGACTTTTTCTTTGATCAATAAAAACTTTTGTTTCATGATTTTATTCAAATAAAGTACCATCATAAAAACATTTTAATGGCTCACTGTAAACTCTACTCTGTGTTCATATTTTGATGTGATGCAGGAGATGATTGAAGAGCTGCAGAAGCGTTGTATTCAGCTGGAGTACCCCCTCCTAGCAGAGTACGACTTCCGCAACGACACAGTCAACCCCGACATCAACATTGACCTGAAGCCTACGGCCGTGTTGAGGCCTTATCAGGAAAAGAGTCTACGTAAAATGTTTGGAAATGGCCGCGCCCGCTCAGGAGTCATCGTGCTGCCATGTGGTGAGACTGTTGTCTTACTGTAGTCATAAAGGATAAAATGTTTAGGATAATGCAGAGTATGAAAAGTAAAAAAAATTGCCTATGAAAAGGGGATTAAAAGATGTTCATTTTGATCCAGCATTATAGTATTCTCTAAAAACACAATAGGTAATCTTTTCATTGCATAGACGCTTGGTATGTCTCGATAAGTTTTACCCTGTCTTTGCTTTACAGGAGCTGGCAAATCCCTGGTCGGGGTGACAGCGGCCTGCACAGTACGTAAGCGCTGCCTAGTTCTGGGTAATTCCTCTGTATCAGTGGAGCAGTGGAAGTCCCAGTTCAAGATGTGGTCCACTATTGACGACTCTCAGATCTGCCGTTTCACTTCTGATGCTAAGGACAAGCCTATTGGCTGCTCGGTGGCCATCAGCACTTACTCCATGCTGGGGCACACCACCAAGCGCTCCTGGGAGGCTGAAAGGGTCATGGAGTGGATGAGGAGCCAAGAGTGGGGACTCATCATACTGGATGAAGTTCACACTATCCCTGGTGAGCTCCTTTTTTTTCCTTTTCAGTAACCATGTTATCATAAATATATATTTTAAAGTATTGCTTTTAGACATGCATGAAATAGTCTGAATATTTTGGTGAGGTTAGCATGGATCCTTAAACTTTCTTTCTCTGTAGCAAAGATGTTTCGTCGTGTCCTGACTATTGTCCAGGCCCACTGCAAACTTGGCCTCACTGCCACATTGGTCAGAGAAGATGATAAGATTGTGGACCTCAACTTCCTAATTGGGCCAAAGCTATACGAGGCCAACTGGATGGAATTGCAGAACAATGGCTACATTGCTAAAGTCCAGTGTGCAGAGGTGAGTCTTGCATTATAAATTCATATGAGAGACAAGATAGTTGGAAAAACTGACTATAGGCTATATACTTTGATTATTTAAACTTTATAAAACAAAAATATTTTTGTAAAATCAAGATGTCCGCTACATAAATAAGAAAATGCACTACATAATTAAAGATGATGGTTATTTAATAACTAAAAATGTGAATTATTTGACCACGTTTGGGTCATGAACAAACGATACACTCCATTATCCTGATGCACTTTCAGTTTACTTATTACCAGAATGATCTTTAAACACTACTGTCTACCGCCCCTCACCCCTAACCGGTTGCGACTCATTTTTGCCCCCCCTCCACCCTGGCCTGTGTCTGCCAGAGGTCTCTTCCTGTTAAAAGGGAGTTTTTCCATCCTACTGTCACCAAGTACTTGCTTATAGGGCATCATTTTATTGTTGAGGTTTTCTCTGTATTATTGTAGGGTCTTTACCTTACAATATAAAGTGTCTTCAGGCATGTGTTTATTGTGATTCGGTGTTATATAAATCAAATTTTATTGAATTACAACTGTCCACTTCATAGAATTTTTTTGAAAAATATCAACCCTCCAATTAAAACTGAAAGTCTGCACTTAATTTACATATTGATTGTTTGATGAAAATGATAAAGGGATGGGTTGATTTACAATCCACTGTGGTGGGTAACCTTTATGGAGCACCATAAATTAAACTGTTATATTTGGTGAATGTTCAGTTCGAGAGGGTAAGGACAGTGTCTTTTCATTTATTTCTGTTACAACTTCATGATGTACAAATGTGCACTTCTGATCCCCACACATTGATTGGTGATAACAAATTAAAACATAACAAATTAAAAATGGAAATACAGAAGGCTGAGCCTTGAACTACTGCATTTGTTAGTTTGTCTTGATTATGGTCATTAATATTGCAGGTGGCTGGATTACCAAGCGATTAAACAGTCGTGTATTTTTCAGGTGTGGTGCCCGATGTCTCCGGAGTTTTACAGAGAGTATGTTGCCATTAAGACGAAGAAGCGCATCCTGCTTTATACGATGAATCCCAATAAGTTCCGTGCATGCCAGTTCCTCATTCGCTTCCACGAACGTCGGAATGACAAAATCATCGTGTTTGCTGACAATGTGTTTGCCTTGAAGGAGTATGCCATTCGTCTCAACAAGTAAGTCACTGACAAACAGAGCAGCCCTTTCAGCGTCTCGGTAAATTGTCCATTCGTGTTGTAATTCTCCGATTTTTGTTTTCTCACCAAGGCCTTACATTTATGGTCCGACCTCTCAGGGGGAACGAATGCAGATTTTACAGAATTTCAAGCACAACCCAAAGATCAACACCATTTTCATCTCCAAGGTGAAGCAGTTGATCTGCTCGGCTGTGAAAAAAAGCTTTTGTCTTCTTCCTGATTTCTTGTTTTTTGCACACTTGCCACACTTAAATGTTTCAGATTATCAAATGATATTTTAATATTCGACAAAAGATAACCCGAGTAAAAACAAAATGCAGATTTCATTTATTAAGGGACAAAGGTTATTCAAACCTAGAGTACCTGGCCCTCTGTGGAAAAGTAATTACCCCTAAACGCAGTAACTGGTTGTGTCACCTTTTGGAAGCAAGAACTGCAATCAAATGAGTCTCTCACATCGCTGTGGAGGACTTTTGGTCCACTGCTCTTTGCAGAATTGTTGTAATTCAGCCACATTGGAGGGTTTTCAGGCCTGTTTAAGAAAACCTGTCTGATAATTGGATTTACCCCACTTTTAAACCAGTCATATTAACTTCTTTACGTCAGATTATTGGGGGCATTACCTCAGTAAGGTACCTCTAGTAAGGTGCGTTTAAATAGTGGTTAAATGTATTTTTAAAACTTTAACATTTTAAATTCAAACAGAGAGATTCAGTATTTAGTTGAAAGCAAGAAAAATATTTCATAATTACGTTTTTTAGATTTCATAATAAAACTGTGAATATATTAAAATAGATTTTTTTGGGAAAAGAAAAACAATACAAAAAGGTATTCGGAAACCCAGCATTGGTTTCACTGCTACGGCAGTTTTATTTTATCCACATCAGAGCATCTATGACATTGCATTAGATCTTTGTACAAGAGGACATTTTACTCATTTTTGCCTTTTTTATATCACGGTAAATACATACTGAGACAACAATATAGCGGTAATATTGTATGTTGATTCTTCTACCAAACAGGTTGGAGACACTTCCTTTGACTTGCCAGAAGCCAATGTGCTGATCCAGATCTCCTCCCATGGCGGCTCACGTCGACAGGAGGCTCAGAGGCTTGGGAGAGTCTTGAGGGCCAAAAAAGGTTTGTGTGCTTACCTGACCTTGTTGTCTTCTGCCATCAGTGTGCAAAAACCCTTATTTTCATTTTCCTGTCTGCCCTGCTAGGAATGGTAGCAGAGGAGTACAATGCATACTTCTATTCACTGGTGTCCCAGGATACCCAGGAGATGGCTTACTCCACCAAGAGGCAGAGGTTTCTCGTGGACCAAGGATACAGCTTTAAGGTGTACTGTTAACATCTCAACGCAGTCTAGCAGGATTTATGCACCACTAATCCTTCAGTGAAGTTTACAGTCATAGCTTGAAGCACAGGTTACACTGAGAATGAGATCACAGAGCTGGCAAATGTTTATTTCACTTAGTTTTAAAAAACCTTGTTGAGTCCAGTGAGTCGAGGGTTTCTGAAATGCATCAAGCCTTGGGTTTCCTTTCCATATTCTAATATCAATTTGAATTATTTTACAAAACATCAGTATTATTTTGCTAGCAGACTCGAGACCAGAGCTCTCGTGCATAAGTAGTTAAGAGGTTAAGTCCTTGTAATTTGATTTTACCCGTCTCAATGAAAGACTTAACGTACTAAAACCTTCTTCAGTGATCACTCTTCTCTGTCTTCTTAAGCTATGGCCTTTAGCCTACAAAGGCCATGGCTTGACCTGAGGTTTATGGGAAATGGTGTTCATAAAAGGCTGGTAAAAAGACAAATACTGAATGAATAACAATGACTACTGTGCCAGTCAAAACGTAGAAAAGCCACCCTGTCTCCACACAGGATGGATTTCCATCCCTTTGTGGCTGGGGTTTCTCCTTTTATCCGTCTATCTCTTGAACATCTCAAAGGATTTTTTTTAATTTCCCTCAGCAATGAACACATTACAATTTTGCAGTCAATGTATTTTATGGAGATCACCGTGACCTCACAAAATACATTTCCTAAACATATCAGGAATTATGGTCAGGATTCCATAATTTTGACAAACTTTGGTTCAAATGTCCATCAGTTTTCTTCCGCTTATCTAGTTTAAGGGGATAAAATAATGGATGTAAACCACAACCTGACTGGGCATGAAAAGCTAATTTACAAATAATGTAGTTACAGATATGAATGAACATTTCTGTCTTCTGTTTTTTTATAGTATCAGTTTTGATTAGAGTTGGCCCAAACAAGTTTGCGCCTGATGTTACATATGTGACAGAATTTGGTTTCATTATATCCAGTCTGATTCGTGCCATATGTTGTGTGAAGAATTCCAAGACACACATTGAACAAAGAGACCTCAAAGTGAAAAGACTGAAATAGAGAAGAGACCATCCTTCTGGCTTTATTTGGATAACAAAGTGTCTGCAAAGGCTTACAGTGGGTGAAAGTTTCACAGTAAAGTTGAAAATGACTTTAATGGTAACTGTTTTTTCCCCGTGTGTAGTTGATATTTTTCATTTTTGAGATTTCATCCTTTTTCACGTAGGAATAAGATTTTTAAGTGGTGGTGTTCCCCTTCTTTAATAGGTAATCACAAAGTTGGCAGGTATGGAGGAAGAAGACTTGATGTTCTCCACCAGAGATGAGCAGCAGCAGCTGCTTCAGAAGGTCCTCGCTGCTTCAGACTTGGATGCTGAGGAGGAAGTGGTGGCAGGAGAGGTGGGCACACGACCTCAGGTGAGCTGCAGTAAAATGGACTAGCTTGCTGCATCATTTTTCACTTTGCTTTCTTTGAAATCAGCCCTCTGTAGGTCGCTAATTTTCATTTCCATCAAACGATGTGGCAGCCTTTTGTTCCTAACGCATCACCAAGTCATTATCAGTGTGGATATCCAACATGTTTTTTTTTTCTCTCCCCAATGAGCATTTTCATTTCACTTCTCTTTCTTTCTCTATGTTCCCTTATCAGGTTTCAAGGAGAACAGGCACCATGAGCTCCATGTCTGGTGCAGATGACACTATCTATATGGAATATCAGAGCCGAAGCAGCAAAGCCCTGGCAGCGAGCAAGAGCGTTCATCCACTGTTCAAGCGCTTCAGAAAGTAGATCTACATGCTTGAAGTTTTGACACCTAAAAACCTTCAGTAGGTCAAAGCTGGGGGGTAAAAGTGTTTTTTGAACAGCAGGTTTGGAGTCCTGCTGAACTGAGCAATGATTAGAGATCCTGTAGCTTAAGTGGTAAAGCTTTTAAATGAATGTAAATTGGATGAGCTGGTGGCTACTTAGATATGACGCAAAAATCACTTGTAAGCAGCAAAAGATCAGCTCTTGGTCTTTTGACATCTAAATGAATAAATCATCTTTAGTACTCTTAGCTAATACAGGTTATCGAATGGAAAAAAAATTAGACTAATGCCGCATTAACCTGCTTAAGGTCAGTTCTGCTGTTAAATAGCAGAATCTGCTCATCTGCTGTTTATTAGCATAACTTTTAAAGTGTTATGAATCTTCTCCTGACAGCCATGCATACTGATATGTTTTATTATGGCATTTCCTTCTGTAAAATTGATTAAATATCTTTTGTAAAATAAATGGTTTTGAAGTGTTATTCTCTTACGACTAGGAGTATACACACAGTCTTGTCCACAGACAAAAAGGACCATGATGATAAGCAAAATCTGTTTTCCAAAACTAAAAGCATTTGAATGGTCTTTCTGCAGTAATTAATAGTCAAAATAGCTGCTACCAGCAACAAAAGGCATTATTATGTGGCCAATTTGTGATTATGTAGCAATGTGAGCAGGATTTATTTCCTAATGAAAATGAATGGAAAAAATTGGGGTAAAAGCCACACGTGTGTGGGGGGGGGGGGGGGGTATTTTTTTTTCTTCGGGGGGGGGAAGAAT
>VOQJ01031464.1:4078-18950 GCA_015052665.1 Apistogramma diplotaenia
ATGTTTGCCACCTCTGCACAGAGGAAATAATTTTATTGAATTATTATTGTATGAGTGCAATGTAAATGTGTCGTTGCAAGTTAATGCTATGTGAAAACGATGATATATATTGTGTTCACAATTAAAATAAATAAGGTACTATGCGTGGAAAATATAGTTCAAGGCTGACCTGCCTAATACTCCTTGCTAGTGCTGGATGGTGATATGAGCATCTCCAACAACTAAGTAACATTTTACAGTCTTATCTGTAGAAAATGGAGCCAAAGGTACTTTATCAGTGGGCAGTTTTCTAGGTTTTATCCACAAGCCACACACATGCATACTTCATGCTGGGCCGGTAATCATAAAGCACTGTATTAAGGGTGGGGCAACGAGGGGGGCGAATCTGCCAATAAGTGGTAATCGTTATTTTTGTGATAACACAAGACAGTTAATCAATCCATGTTTATTACAGTGTCAAAGTCCAGGCTGCAAAAGAGAGCATATAGAATACACTATCTGAACGTGACTGAAAAGCAGGTCAGCTGCTGATTTTTTTTTTTCAGCTTATAAAACAAGACAATGTTGAAACACTGAGAGCAGAAATAAACATGTCTTCTCTGTGAGACTGCAAGCTAAGACATTTATTCAGCTTGCCTGTTTAAACCTTTGTGAAAATATTAGATTTTATTAGTATATTAAAAAGCACAAACAGGTGTTAATATCTGTGAAGTACACTCCATCATTTCACTGTCTCGCTTACAGTCGCTGACTTGTGTTTGCTCAGAGGCATTTGGGCTTTGTGCTCGCTTTGTGGGACCATACAAATATCATCACTTCAGGCTCCAAAACAAGCCCACACAGCCCAGATAGAAATTCAAGGCTTACACTTAGGTGAATAATTTCAGTGAACTTATCATCTAAATATTGCACTCGCTAAATGCAGGACGAGTTTTTTTCCAGTGTTATCGCAGCATCTGCGTGGCGCATTCGTCAGCGTGCAGCTGGTGTTTGTTACATGCGAAGTGAGAAAAACGGAAGCACGACAGATCAGAAAGAGAGGAAAGACTCGTTCAAGGAGGAAGTTCCACTGTTCTCTTCGAGCCGCCTAATGTCCCTGCTTCTGTGTTTGAATGTCAGCTTCTCTTTCCAGGAGGAACAGGTGAAACTGAAAGGTAGCTGATTTCTCGCAATCGAGACAATAATCATAAACCAAAGTCCAGCTGGTATCTGAGAGAAACTCTAGGAAGCATCGGCTCGGCTTGTTTTTAACCTCATTGATAGATGGGCCGTAAAGTTTGGGATAAAGCAAATAAACGATCACCTGCAAAAATTAATACGTCCCAGAGCTGAAGTCAAAATGAAGACCCAAGTCAGATGTTCTACTCTGTAAAGAGCTTTGGCTGTCTATTGAATGCTTTGCTGGTGGTTGACATAAAAGAGGCTTTGATCTTGGATGTTGACCGAAGTTAGTGTTTTATATTAAAGTCCAATATTAATATTCCTTTCATCTCCAAAGCAATCCTGATAATTCTGTTATTTGGACTTTAACTTTTATGACTTTATGAGTTACTGTAATAAAGTTTGTTTTTTTTTTACATTCACACAGTTTATTATTTTGGTCTTCTTCCAGCTCCTCTCCTAATCAGTCATCACATCTGCCTCCATCTCACCCTATCCCAGCCTCCACCTCTGCCCACCAACCCTCTGCATGTCACAGAATCCATCCATCTAAATCTGCGGTCTTTTTCGTTTTCTCCTGCCTGGCAGCTCCATACTCAGCATCCTTTGTCCAGTATATCCCCTCTCCCTCGTCTGCACAAGTCCAAACCATCTCAGCCCTGCTTCTCTAACTCTTGGTCACTCACAACAAAACTCTAAACATCTTCAACTCCGCCACCTGCAGCTCGGCCTCTTGTCTTTTTGTCAGTGCCACTGTCTCCAAACCATACAGCAGGTCTCATTACCTTCTTGTAAAACGTCCCTTTCACTCTGATTATGTTTTAAAATCAAGAACGTATAATAAATTCAGTCAGAAAAAACCTTTTGACATATATAATTCCATTTGCCCATATTTTTCTTTTGGTTTTCAGGAGGATTACACTGAAACTACCATGACAAATATCGTATACACTATTACTAATGTGACCACAGCAACGCTTTATATGCACAGAAATGTCCCTTACATAGCTGTCAGTAAGAGTCCAGTATTTATCAAAACATCCATATTCATAAAGGACACACAAACTGGGACCTGAAAGAAAAAGCATAAATATGATTCTGGTAAATTATGTTGTGAGCAACAATTTAATTGCTCGCACGAGCCGCATTCAGTATCTCTGTTTAGCATTATGTTCCCTAAAAATGCAGCTACTTTTGAAACTGTTTGCATAAACAGTGTACATTTGGAGACAGTGATAAGGACTAACACTGAATTTTGAATTTTATGGGACTCTGAATTCTCGTTTATTATTAGATCTCCTGTTTGGTTCTTAGGTTGTTCATCATTAGTTTTTTGTTTTGTTATGTTCACCCGGAGTTAGCGCATGCGTGAGTAGGGAAAGAAAACCATCATCAATGGAGCGCCAATACCAGGCAGAGGAGCGATTTCATCTGCACACGTTAATGTTTCTACAAGCACTGAAATCCCAGTTAGACGTTATTGTTGTACGTAACATGAAGCGTTTACAGTCGTTCACTCGTCAACAGGCTGTAAGGACAGAGACCGCGATGATGTCACTGATGAGCGCACCTGCAGGTGTCAGACTGTCAGCTCCTCTGAAACATTTACTGTAGTTACTGTAGCATCACTGTTTACATCACACTGAAGCTTTATACGCAGAACACACTGATCAGTGATCTATCGTGTTGTAAAAGCTCAATGTCTGAGCCTGGAGATGATGTGAGTGTGAGGCTGAAGTGATTTGAAGACTGAACTAAATGTATTTAAAGTGACTGCAATGTTGCCAGCATTATGAAGGTTCTGGCGTCTAAAATCTCTCACACAGGCGCTAACTCAGGGTGAACGTACTCAGAGTTGATTGAACTGAATCTGATCAGCTGTTCTGGATCAGGAAACTCAGAGTTTGTCAAACTACCTTCTTGGAATAGGCCCAGGTGTTTCATTTTTGTAGTTTGTCTTTTGTGTCTCATTATTGATTAGTTGATTAGTCGTTGCTCACCTGTTCCCCATTCCCTCGATCAGCTTCTATAAACAGAGCTCTTCCTCCTCAGTCTTTGTGTCAGTGTCTGTTAATAAGACGTTGTATCTTCCCTGTTTACTCTGCTGTCGTTTTGCCTTTTGCTTTGTGTTCTTTACTTAAACAACCTAATTAAATGTGTCTTTTGAATTACCTCTTGTCTGCTTCTGCACCCTGCATTTGGGTCCAAAGTTTGCAAATCATGACAGATGGATGTCATGTTGCTGGCCATTTGGTATTAAATGTAAAGGTTGTGATGTAACACAATGTCTGTGGCTCTAAAGAAGGCATTAAAGGATGCTTTGTATCAGCAGTGCCCTATTCTGCAATTCTGGAGGTCTTAAAAGGTGGCTGCACCTCACTGACAAGTTTGATGAGAGAACCAGATCTGCAAACAAAGCTGAGGTGAAGGGGACGAAGTGGACATGATGAGCAAGGAGCAGACAGTCTTTTCATGGCTGACACCAGTCAGTTATTGTTCTTACACAAGTGCTCAGTATAGACGTATACTGTACATAAGGAAAAGTTGCTTTACTCTGTATTCCTGGTGGGCTTTAAACACCGGGGACAACAGAAGAAAAGCCTTCCAGCAGCTAAATGTTTTTGCTATTATCAGCGAGCACAAATAAAACATGTGCTGAATGTAACAGGACAATTTAAGCATGTAAGAAGATCCCTGCTAATTGTGAAGGTTTTCTGCTCTGAGGTCTGAAAATAGAAGACACAGCATGTCATGCAGGAAGAAAAGTGATGTGTTTTGTTCAATTTTAGTCACCAAAACTTAAAATCCTTCATTTAAAATCCTTCAAAGTAAGTGCATGTCTGCCACTTCCCTTTTCTTCTCTTCCTGAGGTCAGTGGCCTCACTCTCTCACCATCACTACAGCAACAGCAGGCAGCATGCTTTATCCCACAGGACACAGCTCCCATGGCAATGACTGTTTACAGAAGCAGCCAGGACCAGGCTCTCTAAGCTCTCGTGGTGTGTTTTTGTGTTCCTGTTTTTAATGCAGCAACATAAAGACAAAATTCAACTTCCCTGATGACAAATCAAGCCAGAGTTATAGTAAGAAAGTAACAGGACATGACTCAATACATGCTTAGTTGGGTTGTACAGTACATTACAGTATGAACAGACACAAACCAACTGATGACCCTCAAACAGAAACAAAACACATGACATTAACCCGTGATACAGAAACGACTGAGACCAGCCAGAAGAAAAATTAACCACATTTCTGTCTGTGCCTTAATTTCTAGTTAAAACAGCCTTAAGAGAGGCAGTCACAGGTTTGACCTCTGCAGACTTGCTTATTTTCTGCAAATGTTTTTCCAAAAACAATGACTGACTTGTTCATTTACTAAAGGATCTGCACTCAGACTGGAGCCACTGCAGCAACAAAATCCTTACGTCCGGCGACAAGCCACTGTAGCCCATGAATTCTGGTGCCACCTAGTGGCTAAACAACGCAATATGCGCACATACACGTCGATTGTTACGTTAAACTTTATATTTGTGTTTTTCATTTTTATTTTGGTCAATAAATGTTTTGTTTCCACCACGGAGGTTACTTGTAGATAAATATTTATTGCTCAGAAGTGCTTTTGATATGGTACCAATCTGGATTTTAAATTAAGTAATTAATTAATTACATTACATTTTGCTCCGGGTTACTGTTTTGGTTCCTTTCTCCTTCTGTATTTTTCAGATGTAATTTGCATACACACTAATGACCTTTAAAATTTTAGTGTACATATGAAATTCCGACGCCTCCAGTCGTTTTCCGTTTAAAGTGCAAAGATTTCACAGTGTTAATATCTTTACACTGAGACTGAGCTATGGTCACTTTATATTCATTCAACAGTTTTATTTTTATTTAATTTTGAGGTTTTATTTTCACGAGTTTTCAGTTTCATATATTTTCCGGTGTTTCTTTTTTCGTTTCAGTTAAGTTTTTATGATTGAAATGTTAAATCTTATTATTATTATTATTATTATTCATAATAATAATAATGTATGTGGGTGGTATTTGTCTAAGAGTTAAGCTGTTAAGACCTACACGATATATAGACACTCCAGTCACTAACTCAGTCGTCTGATACTTGTTTGATCTGCAGATTTGAACAAAGCCTAAAGTTTAGGCTGGTTCCTGTATATTTTTTAGAGTTAGTTTTGGAATTAAACAGTATTGTTTTTCACAAGTTTATTTTCATTTCCTTTGATAGATAGATAGATAGATAGATAGATAGATAGATAGATAGATAGATAGATAGATAGATAGATAGATAGATAGATAGATAGATTAAATTAAATGTTAATGGTCCGATTATTAATGGCTGTCATTCTAAATTGATCTGCAGTTTAAAATTTGTTGTGGACTCTCATTTTGAGGGAAGTCGACATTCAAGAGAGACTTTTTGTCATTTGTACTCTCACGCAAGGCTATTATACTGAGCCTGACAGTCCAAACTCAGGGAACTACACCCGTCTCTCCTACGTCATTACGCAGCGCACAGACGGGCCCTCGGCTGTACTGCCAGGCTCCGGCTGCTCTCTGCGTGCTCGCTCACAGGCAGCTGTCACTGTGGCTGTTTGTCGACCGCCTGGTAACGGAGCGTATGCTGCCATGAGTGCTTTGTGTCGCCTGGTTCAGAGAGGACTGCTGAGTGGCCGACCGCTGTGTCGTTTGTTACCCGGACAGCAGGATGTGTGCGGGGTGGCTCCCGCGGTCCGGGCAGCCAGCTCATCCAGGTATCCGTGCTAGCTCCCTCGGCTAACAGATGCCCTCTGCCTGTCACAGCTGTGACGTGGTGCTGGGTAGATTTGACTGCCCGGTGTTTCTGCTGTAACATGACAGAAAAATGATCATTTAAAGGCAGGAAGCTCACCGTGCCATGTCGTTTTGTCTTTAAGCATTACTTTTACAGTTTTACGTAAATGACATTCAAATGTTAGCAACATGGATAACCTGCAGCTGAGCTGTCATCATCACAGCTGCAAAGAGGATTTTAGAGCTGAGCTCTTGTATGATACTATTTTATCATCGAGATGCATCAAGCCACCAGTGCTGCTATATATTTGGTTGGTTATATGCTACGTGGTCGCTGAGTTTCGCAGGTATGCTAAGCCTGACTAAAATAAATGTCATAGTCCCTTAATATGATTTTTATTGATGCTTGTTTACATATAATTTCACCTTCAGAGCTTTGTTATTAATATTGAATGTTGCGAGGCTCTGAAAAGCGCAATCCAGTTTTAGCAAGGTGCGCCCTATAAACATGCAGCTGCGTCTGTAAATGGTAAATTTCCATTTCACTTATATTTATGAGAAATAGAAGGCACATATCTAGCACTATAGCACTCTTGAGTTGTATCTGTGTAGTATTTTCAGAGCAAATATGAAAAATATTTCCTGTTTCCAGCTCCTCGAATGTAAATGTTTAGTGTTTTTCTTCTGTTTGTATCGTTGTAAATTGATGTCTGAATAGCAGCTTCCTGTTTAATAAAGTAAGCGTATTAAAGTTGCCCTCAATAGAATTAGCCTTCTTTATTAACATTGTAATGCCAGAAATTTAAAATCTCAGTGAAATAAATGAAAAGGATGTTTTCAACATTCATATCTTTTGTTTGCACATAAAAAAGGACTAAATGAATGTATCTGTGTGTGTTTACCTGTGCTGTGCTGTAGGTGACCAGGAAAACGTTCCCGTCAAGTAAATTATTAAACAATGCTGTTTGAATGGGACTTAATAGTAGAAAAGAACAATGCCCTGGAAACATTTTTTTCCACTGTAACTTGAAGCATTTCTGCTCCCTAAAATTTTAATCAGTTTGCGTTTTATTGCTGTTCCTGTCGAAGTAGTAACATGATTCTTAGCACAGATGGAGCCACGGGGTTTCTTTCTAATAAACATGAATGTTTTTTTGTTTGTTTTTTTCCCCTCAGCCCTGTCAACTTGACCTACGACGTCTTCGACGGGAAGGGAGAGAGCACTCCCCTGGTGTTTCTGCACGGCCTTTTTGGCAGTAAATCTAACTTCCACTCAATAGCGAAGTCCTTGGTGCAGCGCACAGGCAGAAAGGTAATGCAGTGATGAAGACAACACACCTGTCAGCTTTTACATCAAAACCAATTCTTGTGAGTTCGTTCTCAGCACCCTGATAATAGACCCCATACAAAAGCTGGTTTGGGAATGTGCAGCCGGCAGTGTGTTACATGTAACTTGATACAGCCACTCAGCAGTCTGTGCTGTTGTGAGATTACCCTGCTAATCTCTCTTGGGTTTCCTCGGTGAAACTCGTGCACAACACATCCTTTGTTCGTGCTGAGGACACGGCTAACAGCTAAGATGAAAGTTTATTTTGTGCGTCCGCTCATTCGCCTCCTCTTCTCCACTCCAAGTGTCCTAACTGTCCTTTGTCCAGTTAGGTGCTGACAGTAGATGCCCGTAACCATGGCAACAGCCCTCACAACCCCGTGCTGACCTACGAGGCGATGGCGAATGATTTGAAACACCTCCTCGCCCAGCTGCATATCGACAAGTGCGTCCTGATCGGCCACAGCATGGGCGGGAAGACGGCCATGATGACTGCTCTGACACAGGTCAGCGCTCAAAATGTCAGCATGAATTTATCATGATGCCACAATTCCCTGGCTGGATGCCACCTGACCTTTCTCACTGTGCTTTCCGGCCCCCCCCTAACCTAGTAATCTTTGTCCCGTCCTCGCTATTTCCATTTCTTACTGATTTTACCACAGTGGCATCTTTTGGCTTCCCTTTTCCTGCTTGTTTACCTCAGTCTGGTCTGTCTCTGTAGCCTGGATTAGTGGAGAGGTTGGTGGTTGTGGACATCAGTCCTGCCCAGAGCACCGCACGGACCAATTTCCGCTTTTACATCCAAGCGATGCAGGAGATGAAGATCTCCACAGACATCCCACGTTCCACCGCCAGGCGGATGGCCGAGGATCAGCTGCGCAGTTTAGTCAAGGTCAGGATCGGAGCCACTGCAGTTTATTTGTATTTAATGTGCAATGTGTGTATTGTTATTATCAGTAATTGGAAATATTTTTGTTGTCAGTCTGCGTTTTTATTTTCATTTTGATTACCAAATGTTTTGTTTGTTTTTCCCACCAAGACTAGTTGTAGTTAACTGGGTCAGGCTTTGATGATAGCATGCAGTATTTGACATAAGTTAATTATTTATAATCAATTATTTAGACCTTTTTCCACACAACAATCACTGTTAGTTTGTTATCATGTATCTGTTTTTGTAAAGTTTTCCTTATGTGATTTAAATTTGTAGCAGCTGATCTTTTGGGCCACTTGAGGTCACCATTATTCCTTTTTTAAAAAAAGTTACCATTTTACAGTCTTGGAGGGACAGAATACTAATGCAACTCACTGGGGTTTATGGCCCCGTTCAGTGATGATGTAAGACCAGCGCAGACTTTTTAGCTCAGTTCTGGTCGCAGAGGCAGGAAACCCACGGTGGGTTTTAAAAGAGTCTCAGCTTAACGGTGCTGCTGAGACATGTGAGTAAAATAAAATGGGAAAGTTGTGTTCCATAAAACTAAAATAATAACTTACAAGCTGCAAAATGTTAATACAGAGCGATAAATCTATTTAAGTCCACAACAGGAGAGCTCCTTCACAAACAGGTAGTCAATACAATCAGCACTTGTTTGTTATTCCATAAACTGTCCTTTCTTCCTTCAGGAGCACTCAGTGCGTCAGTTCCTCCTCACTAACCTGGTGGAGCAGAACGGACACTACTCCTGGAGGGTCAATCTGGAGGCCATCTCAGCGCACCTCGATGATATCATGAGTTTCCCCAGTTTTGACACCGTCTATGAAGGACCTACTCTGTTTTTGGGTGGAGCGAGCTCTGCTTACATCAGGTATTAAATGCAGCAGAAACAGACTGTGTACTTTATGGGACAGGCAAAATATTATAGAATTTATAGCTTCATTATTTTGATGTTGTGAAAATAGTAACTCATTTATGAGTGGATGGTAAAGGTCAAAGCAGTACACAGGCAGGGAAAATGTTAAGAAAACAAAAGTATGTAGGCAAGAAACTGATCATTTACTAGTATAAGATTTGTAAATTTCTATAATAAAAGTTTAAATCATCCTGTATAAATGATGGTGGTCACCTTGATCTCATGGCAGTGAGCAAAAGTTTTGCTGTTTTTATCAGATTTAACTGGTAATTCTAATTGTGTAAATGCTGTTTTTATGCCCTGATGACCATTATAATTAAATCAAGTCAGATATTTCTTTAAAAAAACCAAACAAACCTGAGGCATGTCGAGGTGACTGTGAGACTTGACTTGGTGGTTCTAGCAAACGTCGTGTACATGCATGATGTGTAACGCATGAGTGAATTCGGAAGCCGCAGGTGGTGAGCATACCTGTGTCTCCACAGAGGGTTTGCTTCAGGAAGGCGTAAAAAAAATCAGTTGCTGCATCAAACGTGTGGATCCGTCTGCTGTGGTGACGCCTGCAAGTCAGTGCATCCAGAGCTGTAGACAGGGTCAAGGTGACCTGTTCAAACTGATCAAAATGGGAACGAAAGGTGATTTAAGTGACCTTGAATGTGGCATGGTTGTTGGCACCTGACGGGCTGGTCTGAGTATTTCAGGAACTGCTGATCTGCTGGGATTTTCCCACACAGGCAACTCAACACTCTGAAAAAGAGTAAAGAAAAAATATCCAGTGATCAGCTGTTCTCTGATAAAGAATGCTTTGTTGTCAGACGTTAGAGGAGACAGAGGAGACAACAGTAACGCTATTAACCACTTATTACAGCCGAGGTACACAGATGGGCCCTGGGCCCCTTAGCACCAATGAAGCATCATTTAAATGCCACAGAATACTTGAGTTTTGCTGTCGACCGTCTCCATCTCTTTCTGACCGCTGTGTACCCACCTTCTGGTGGCTGCTTCCAGCAGGACAATGCAGCATGTCACAAAGCTCAGAGCACCTCACCTTGGCTTCTTGGACCTGACAGTGAGCTCACTGTACTCAGATGGCCTCCAAAGTCATCAGATCTCAATCCAGCAGAGCTCCTTTGCGATGCAGTGTAAGAGGAGATTTGCATCATGGATGTGCAGCTGAGCAGCATCTGTGTGATGCTGTCGTGTCAATATGCACCAAAATCTCTGAGGAATGTTTCCATCACCTTGTTGATTCTGTGCCATGAAGAAATAAGGCAGCTCTGAAGGCAAAGAGGGCTCCAATTCAGTATTCACTAATAAAGTGGCCAGTTAGTGTATTTACATTTTGAGCAGACGTGTTTCTGCATTTATAAGAGAATTTACACTAAAAATGGCAACATGATGTTGAGACAGACATTTTGACTGATATTAAATTTCATATATAATATCAAGTATTTATGAAATAAAGTACAATACAATAACCGTACTGTTTAACAATATGTAATCCAAAGAAAATGCTCCCAAACAGCCTTTATAATTTATCAGCTTATCATTTCTATTCATTCAGCTCTGTTGCAGTTGAATATTCATGATTTTCATCACTGTCTCTCCTTCCTATAACACCCTCCTCCTCCACATCTTCACTCCTGATCCAGCTCCGAGGATTACCCAGAAATCCAAAGGCTGTTCCCCAACGCAGATATCCAGTACATCCCGGATGCCAGCCACTGGATTCACGCAGACAAACCCTTAGATTTCATCAGCTCCATCATCTCCTTCCTTCAGTCCTAGCTGCCTCCAGTGTTCGCCACAGAACTTTTTCTATGCTCGACGGCGTAAGCATCCGCTCGTCGAAAACCGAAGGTGAGAATTCAGCAGCCTCAGCGGGGTGTAATTATTAACGATGCTTGCATTTGCCAACACTGGACCAAACTCGCTCTTTTACAACAGTCGGCTCTTACCTTTTCACAATATAGCACTTAGTGTATTGTAGTGTAGGTGAACTTTTATTTTGTTTAGCCTCTGCCAGACAGGTAGTGTCATTAGAATGGCTTTCTAGGTGTGTTTCTGTTGATTTTTAGACACTAGTTTAACATAGTGGGACAGTTTTTGGAGGAGACATACTAATCCAAAGAACCTCTCATTTGCACAGTGCTTCGTTTGGTTCCAGTATAACAGAAAAGTGGCTTTAGGCCGAGGACAATCCGGGACCGCTGAAGTGTAGATGTGAAAGTTGTGACAGCACTGCAATGAAACAAATACTGTAAATCTTAGAAGCGAAGAATGTGTAAAGCAAAAGAAAATGTATCAGGAAGTTCGAGCTCTGTGCAGAGGATGTAGTACGGACTCAGTTTGTCATAGCAGTTTCTTTTAGTGTTGATTATAGTGGTACTTTGAGCATTTTGGTGCAGTACACGTGTCCTCCTTTGTGTATCTGCTGTGTGTCGGAGACGAGGGTTTACAGGTCGGTTACGCTTGTCGAGCTCACTGAGAGCGCTGCTCATGTTTTTAGGCCGACTCATGCATCTATGAAAACCAAGCAGAAATCATACATGCAGTATTAGCACTGTTTCCTGAATGTCTCAGGTTACATCTGGATTATCCTAGATCTGTACTCCTTATTACACACTTATACTATTGTTTTGTCTGTTTGGCTGTAAGCCTCGGTAACGTTGTCGTGTCTTTGTATGTGGTCAGTCCAAATAGTGTTTTGATGAAACAATGTTTTACCGCTCTGTATCTCATTTATCTTTATAAATAAGGCGCGTATGGGTATCTCACAAATATATGCTGCAGCGAGGCACAGCCGTACCTCGTTATGTCATCGTAATAGTAGTGAAACTGCCATCGTATGAATAACCAGGGTGTTGTTAATTTGTATATGTGCCTCTTTTATCCAGAGCTCCTTTTACATTTCTGTAAAACTTTATTAAGAAAAAACTTTTATTCTTCAATAACGATCTAGTAGAGTTTAGATGGCAGCTGGGTTGCCAGTTCTGTGTGAATTTTTTTTCACCAGGAAACCTAACAGTTCAAGCACTAGATGTTTACAACGATCAGTGTTGTACGTTCTTTTAATGTCATCACGCACGCCTGCAAGGTTCAAATAGTCCGAATTAAGTTGAGTGTAACTCTCATTATGTTTTGTTGTTAAAGCTCCCCCTAGTGGAGAATCAGCCCTTCTTCTTCCTTTAATCCACAGGACACGTTTGTCTTGTTGCACAACATTAACAGTTGGTTAGCACTTATACATGTGAATGCAGATTTTGTTTCAGCTTCTGCGCTGTCGCAGTGGGACGAGAACACGTCAAAGCAAAGCTCTCCGTCTGCAACAGCATAATAAAACAGCGCGAATTCCTTCAGTCGCATTACGAGTTGTTTGGAGACTGTAATCATCTGTTCAGGACTGTATATAGTTTCACTTGGAGCATGCCTTCTCTCTCGTCATCAGGTGTGACTTTACTGTGCTATATACATCCTCGTTTGTTGGATATGTTGCCATAATGGTGGCACTCGTTCTAGATAATAGCATATATATGTATATACATTTTAAATGTGTGCAAGATGCATATATAAGTGGAATATATATTGTTGAAAATATATTATGCAATAAAATTGCCAGAAAAAAAAAACCCTGTTGGTCCTTTTTTTTTCTTTGCATATTGTTAGAAGCAAACGTGCAGACATGGGAGGGTGTGAAGTGTGGACTGCAAACAATGGGTGAAGCCACTGTGATGTCACCCTTAGCTTTGTGAAGTCGAGCCTCAAAGCTGAGCTGTCTGTGAACTGAAACCAGGTGTGACAAGCGAGTGACACCTTCACTGAGAAGTGGCACTGCTCTTTTTCTGCATGTGTGTCATCACATTTTCAAACTGCATTTCGCATTTACTCAGATTATCTTTGTCTAATATTAAAATTTGATCATCTGGGGGAAAAAAAGACATGAGGAAGGATGCAGATGCTTTTTCCAGACTAAACGATGGACGGATAACGTCCGTGTGAAGCCTCAAAGCTGAGCCTGCTATTTACTGTAGTGCACCAGCATATATGAAATGACTAAAAAAAAAAAAATCAAGAAAGTGACACAAGCTGAACTTTTATACAATCAAATAAATCTTTACAATCCAGAGGAGGAATATAAAATCTCATTTATTTACAATATTCAGAAAAGCAAATCAGATTTACAGTATTTAATAATTACATCTTTCATAATAAGTTTTATTTCATACATAAATTGCACTAGATCCAACATTCAACGTGTATTTCCAAAGAATATTTAAACATCTCCACAGATATATTTGATATATATTTTTAAATATCTAATCTGTGATGTCCCTTTATTCAATCCAGACTCAGTACTCTGGAGCTTTTCTGTGTCACACTGGTCTCAGCTGTTTGTCAGGGCACTGTCTTCCTAACTAGTTGTCACATCATTCAGCTCAAACAAAAGTCTTAAACTCAGATTGTAGGTGAGGACAGGAGCAGATCAGTGAGGACAGGAGCAGATCGGTGTGAAAGCAGTCTTTTGGGACAAGAAGCAACACGCGTTTGCCTGCAGAGAGACTGAAGAGCTCCACATCGGAGTTTTGCTACAGATTTGAGTGTTTAAAGTCATCACTGTTTCATGTTTCAATCAAGCGATACGACCTGAAAGCCATCGTCCTCGTCCCTTCCCCTCGCTGAATCCTGGTCTCCTTGACGACCACTCCAGCCCATCCTGAGTTTGTCCTTCCAGTTGCTGTTTCTGCCGATCGTAGGGGGCGTTCTGGGAGTTGGAGCGGCAGACGCTGCAGCTCTGGAGGTGGTGATTTGGGTGGAGTTGTTTGCCGGAGGGGCGGCTGCAGTCGCTGGGAAGTTGGACGGGCGCTGCATCTGTGGTCTCTTTGTCCTCCTCAGGATGCCCATGCGAGAGGGTTTCTTCTGGTTCTGCTCTGCCTGCTGCTGACTCTTTACCTGCTGCTGGAGGAGCAGCTGAAAGTCCTCCTGAAGTCAATAAAAAAGCCAGATTTATAACCTTTGACAGTGTGATCCTGATCAGGAACACAGCGACACCAACTTTGTTCCAGGTTCAAACTGTCAACAGGGAGCCCCACTTTATCTCCCGCGATTAAAATAATTCAGTAAGCTTCTCCACCTAATTCACTTTCACAGTCCATAAATAATACATACATGAACACTGGAGCTGATGAGGGTCTAATCATAAAGGAATCTACTCTCATAGATCACATGAGCAGGTTTTGAATCCAAAAAACATTAAATGAGATGAAAATCCTGTCCTGTGATAGTGACGTGCTGCTGTTCTTGTTTAGGTTTTCCTCAAATGTACAGTATGATACATTAAAGTATTAGTACAAGAGCATTATTTTAATAAACTATGCAAACCCAATGGTTCCCTCCTTCGTGCAGTTTAAGGGAAATGGGGTTTTGGGGTTTTGACGTGTGCACCTGAAACCAGCGCTGCTGCTCTCAGCACTGAAGAGCAGCAGCGTAGTTTCAGTTTAACGCTGCAGGGAGTCGAGTTCTCAGCAGATGAAGGAGTGGGCCAGAGGCCAGAGAACCGGCATCACAGCAGCTGGCATTAACGCCTGCATGCACGGCATGTGCTGAATCTGACATGAGAGAATTTTAATTGGTTTGTTGTGTGTGTTTAATGGATGAACACATTCTGAGCTGCGAGAGTGTGTGTGTTTGTGTGCCCTACTTTCCTGCTCTCCTTTGAGTCTCACACACACACACACTCACACACACACAC